>QKQZ01046264.1:1846-14899 GCA_003595255.1 Solenopsis fugax
AGAGAGAGAGAGAGTGAGAGAGAGAGAGAGAGAGAGAGAGAAGAGAGGAAGGGAGGGAGAGCCGCAGCGGGTACAGAGAGGAGATGCGGATATAAATTTAGGCTAGGCATGGCTAGAGCGGCACGATGTTTCAAACACATCTGTGCCGCGTGTGCGATCATCCCTCTCTCGTCTCTGTCTCACTCTTGTTCCTCTTCCACCATCTCTCTTCCACGCAATTTCTCTCCCCTGTACCTCCCGCTTCCTCACTTTCCCCAATTCTCAATCCTCTTGCTCTCTCCCTCTCTTTCAATCCAACTACCCATTCTCGCTCCTCCTCCAATTCTACCCATCCTTCTCTCCCTCTCTCTCTCTCTCTCTCTCTCTCTCTCTCCTGTTTCACCCCTGTCGCACACACGTTCACCCCCAACTGGCGAACACTCGCCGTGCCAAACCCGAATCGACCTAACGCTCTCTGTAGCCGATTACAAATCTGACCAATTAGGCGCACGCTGCGCCTGCCGGATCGGAATTGGCGAACGTTCCACAGGGCGCCAACGTTGGAGGCACGCTCTCTCTTCGAGAATTCAACTACATCCCGGCCCAGCAACCTCCAACCATGCACTATCGCGCCGTATTCGCCACTCCTTTCCGCCGCTCGGGGATTAATATTAAATGCAGCGTCTGCGAGGCCTCGACTTTGATCGGGAAACGCGGCTAATTAAGGTCCCCACCTGGTACCCCTCCTTACCGCTGCGCTGTTTTCGGGTTCGTTACGCCGCATCTTTGCCTCTCAGGCAAATTTTCAATTACATTCTTCGTACGTTGTATTCTCTTTTGTGCGGAAGTCCGGAATTAAATCAAGCTAATCGAGTATTCGCGAAAAAGACACGGCACTCAAGTACTTGATAAATAATCACGTTTTCCAATTGTGTGGTTATATCCGGATTAATATAAAATATAGTCAATATTTTCGCCTCGCGAGAGCTGCCAATATTTAAAAATTGTTTTATATTTCTAATAAAAATTGTGTATTGCTGATAAAGAATTTGATTTTCCCGTTCTCTTTCCAAATCATACGGATGTTATGAATATTTCTACTTCCGCGGCAGTATATCGGTATCTTGAACTGCTTTCCAATATTTTGTCGGAGGCAAACGGGTCGTTGATCGCGCTGTTTTCCCACGTCCGAAAATTCGAATACACGCGCAACACACACAGTCCGGCTATAATTTATTATTCGGTGTTGGATCCCCAGCGCGGTCGCGATCCATACAGGCTGCTCACGTACGCGCGGTACATACTAGCGGTAGTTTTGCAAAAAAGGGAGAGGGGGTGGAAGAGAGGGAGAGAGGGAGAGGCAGAAACGAGGTGAAAAGACCGAGCGAGATGAACGAAGCGCGAAATGAAAAAGAGGAACAGGGACAAAGAACGGGGGGAAAATACCAAAAAAGAGGAATGGCAGCGCGCGGTCGTGTCGGTGTTTTATTGCCGGCGGATTTGTCGTATTGACCGACACTCGCGCGGGGAGAGAACGAGGAAGATCGAAAACGGGAGGGGCGACGAGTGACACTCATCTACCACCGATCAATAAAATTCGCTGAATCCATTTTAAGGATAATTTAATTCTCAAGCAAATAAACTTAGAAAATGAGCAACTGCTGTTAGAGCGCGGAAAAAATTATTTTCGAGGACGCAATCTCGGAATTGCTCACGAAACGTCGGATTTCCGAATGCCATTTCCTTGATTTCGAATAATTTTCAATACGCGCGTTCCACGACGCGAGCAAAACCCTCCTCAACTTGTCCCAGAGTTGTGCCCAAAGTTGCCGCACTTAAGACAGAAATTTATTATCGTCAAGTAATGATGTAATTTCTCCCGGCAGAGTGGTGCTCCGACGGAAAGTTCCGGCGTGGGTTATTTCGCGCGAAATCGCCTCGAGGATTTCGACATATTCCGCAAAGTTACGCGGAAACGCGCTTGAAAGTGGACCGCGGGCGCGGGGGAAATGGAGCGTGTGTGTTGCGTCGTGGTCGGTGGACGACGGAACGGAGCCGACGCCGCGGCGTTGTAAAAATTGCACGCATTTCCATCTACGAGCGATACCATCAATCCACAAGTCTCGAGAATAAAAGAACGGAATGAGTCTCGCTGCGAATCGTCCCTTGATTCACGGCTCACGTTTTGCTCCCCGGTGCCGCGGTGGTCCCTCTTTTCTCTCGAACGTGGCCCTCATTTCTTCCTCTCATTCGCCTAAGCCCCGCGTACACTTCTTTCCTTCGGCGCGAGGGAGATTGAAATTGTGGATAGAGTTCCGCGAGAATCCCGCGAGAATCCCGCGAGAATCACGCACGCAGGGTGGCGTTCAAGACACTCGAAGATTTTTTACTTGAAAGCACGTACGGATTTCAACGCCATTATAAAACATTAATGCCGGATCTGCTGCGTAAATAGGAACCTCTTCGAGAGTTTTTATTTACTGTATAAAATATGTTATCTCAAACCTCATGGGTAAAATATAGTATGTGTTTGAGAATTGTTAAAGCACGATGTCTAGTACAAAATAAAGTTAACACTCTGTGTACATGATTCGATAATTTTATCCTGCAAATTTCTTTTCTTTTTTTTTAGTTTTTTTTGTTTAATTAATTGCCGCACTGTAATTAGTTGTAACATTTGCATATACAATTGTTTTAATAAACAATTAAACACTTTTCTGGAGATGTTAAGTATATGCGTGTATACATCAAATTTAATGTTAATCGATTTTGCATTATCAGAAAAATGAGACAATTTTGTCAGAAAAAAGAAATAAAATTTAAATTTAAAATTAAAATAAAATTCTAAAAATTTTCCTGCACACCAATAAAAAATCTCATGAAAATCCATGATTTTCAAGAATAAAAAATAAATTCTTTGAAACTTCCAGGTTTTCCTCGGTAATAAACACTCTGATTCTTTCATCACTGATGTGTACAATCAATCTGAAGATAATGGCGAGAAGAGTTTGATGTCTGGCAGTCGCTTTGGCGGCCAATCAAAACATATTGGAGTGATATTCTAGTCGATTGTGCGGTGGCAAGTGGCGAGGGAAAAGGAAGGGAAATAAAGTTGGCGGCAAGAGCGGAACATGAATGGCAGAGAGGAAGAAAAGATTCTTAACGCGGACCCAAGTTCGAGACTTGAATAGCTGACGTTTCTCATCCTTCAGCGAACGTCGCACTTTAAACGCCGAGGACCAACGAGACCTCGGCTTCGCGGCTTCTGTCCGCGTTGTGGCGGTGGCATTCGAGGCCGGTGTGCCCTCGAACGGCGAGAGAATGTAAATCTCGCATCGATGGTACTCGGCCATCGCACTCTTCTTAGTTACGTGATATTCTCTAGCATGCAGCCGATCATAATGGGCTCTTTAACCAAAGTGTGTCAAGAACCATAAAGACGGATCTAATATAATAAGCTCACTTCTCGATAGCACAACGCCGATAACGATTTAATGGGACGTGTGAATCTTAAGATCTTCATTACGACCATTGCGGTCAATTTAAGAGAGCCGCGTAAAGGAAAAGCATGTAATGTATGTACGTAAAAGTTTACGATATATTTCTACGAAAATACTTTACATCGCGTTACGCATGAAAAGTTTCATTTTCGAAGCCGGAAATAAATGTAGAAGAAATTCTCATTAAACTCTCTATGGTAAATATTAAAGAAAATAATATAAAAGAAAATAAGACACTCGCAAAATATTTTTTTTCCGTTCGTAAATGGAAAATATAATTGTGACGGACATTTATGGATACGAATTGCAACAACAACGTAGTAAAATCCTCGCACAGGCGAAACGTAAATAACGCAACGCGCCATATTCGTATGGATTTATTTAAATTTGATACAGATTGAGAAAAGGACGGCCAGATCGAAATTAAAATAAAGAAGAAAATTTCATTGCTTCGGTAACGCAGCTCTCCCTTTGCCGGCAAATGTACACAGCGCGAGAAATCCTTCGATCTAGAGGGGACACTCCACGTCCGCGCGTAAAAAAATTCACTTTGCATTTTTACAATTTGCCGGAAAAGGGGGATCGACGCGGGATTGCCGGTGGACGAGATGCAGCCGCTTCCGGCGCGGTCGAGAAGGGCCGGCGCGACGGCCCTCCGTCGTTTCGTCCTCTCTCATAGTCACGGGCACTTAAGGCACTCGTCTCGCGACGATTCAAATTTTAATTCAATTACGAGAAATGCGACGAAGGCCGCGCCTTTTCTTACGTCTCCACCAGCCCTCCGTCTATTTCTTTTTCTCCCCTCCACGCCTCATCTCCACCTCCCTCTGTTGCATCCGCACAGCAAAATCTAAATTTAATTATGACCCTTCACGTAGCCGTTTTAACACTCACACCATCATTCGTGGCCTATCTTCCTCTCAATGCATCATCCGCGTTGGACGAAAAGTCACGCGATTTCACCCTTGTCTTCTATCTCCGAGTCGGAACAGGGTCGCGAAAAGGCTTGAAATCTTGAAGAGCGTTTAATACTCCCATTAACTTTTGATTTTCTTTTTTATGACTTGTCAAATTTGTTCGCTCATGACTTATTATAACGTCCCCTACTATCAAAGCTTAAAGTAGCTCAGCATAAAAAGATTATTGTCATATATTATACAGTATATATTTATCATGATATACGAGAGGAAATAAAAAAGTCAAGTAAATTTATTTATGCCTCACGTACAATACAAAGCACGTCAGAAAATATATAAGATGAGCTGAGAGAAGATGCCTCACTTAAGCCTTCCTTCTTGAATAACTTTATCATGTCATAGAATTAAACGACAAAAAGTGATAAAACGTAAATGAATAATTTGAGAAGCAATTTCTTATACTTTCATATTTTTATAAGCTTAAACAATATTTTACAAATTAGAAATAATATAAATATCTAGCTCGACCTAGCACAAGCAATATCATAATAAGAAAAGGTCAAACATATCGAGCAGACAAACGATGTTATTTGTGTATAATTAATAGTTTGTTCAATTACAGGGACGTTTCGGTTTTACTTAACCATTCTCAGCCAATTTAAACAATTTTCAAATTTACCTCTACATTATTATAATCGATATAAAGTTGAACTTGTAAGTCATTGACTTATTACGATTTATATTTAATTAATTTATTTTACTTTACTTTAATTATACCTTTCATTTTGACTATGTCATTCAAATATTGTAGAGGCAAATTTAAGAATTGTTTAAACTTCATTGGTCAAGTCTGTTCAACTTTGTATCGATTATAATAATGTAGAGGTAAATTTGAAAATTGTTTAAATTGTGGCTGAGGATGGTTAAGTAAAACCAAAACATTCCTGTAATTGAATAAACTATTAATTATACACAAATAACATCGTTTGTCTGCTCGATATGTTTGACCTTTTCTTATTATGATATTGAATATTTTACAAATTTAAAATATTTAGAATTATATAAAGCACCAAAAATTTTAAATTTATAAACCATTTTAACGAAGGTGTCAAGCTCGAATAATTATGTTTCGTATAAACTGGCATCACCAAGTGTTAGAAGAAGATATCACTGCAGCTTGTACACATGTAACGATTTCATAAAATATAATTTATAGTACCAGCCGTGTGACTGTCATGAAACATGGTTCCAAACTGCATAAGAGTTACCTGGTTTTAAAGTAAGCATCGAACCAGAGCTTAGCTACTACATTATAAAATATTAATAATGTAAAGCATTAAGATATATTTTTACAAAGTACAGTCTGAACGAAATAATACATTTTCAGATACAGATGTCTGATGCATGAAAGTTAAATTTATTTTTACGTACAAAATTTTCTCCACATATATCTCGAAAAGTTATTATCGCTGCAAGACATAATTACAGTCGTTAAAATTTGGAAGCTTGATATTACGAGAAAAACTCGTTCAACGTTTGCAGTGAGTGCCTTCGAAAGTTGCAGCGCGAGCGAGCATTCTTTGCATTTTCCAAGCATAGCGCTCCTTTAAATGCGCGTTCAATATTCGTAATGAAGAACCGTACCCACTTCACAGTCTTCTTCATTCATTCATCACGAATTCGCTCGCCTTCGTCCAGCCTTTATCCTTCTTCGCGTGCACACGGATTCTCTTTCTTCACTTCTTGCAAATCTGCGCCCTGCCCCTCTTTCGCCCTCACACCCCTCCCCTAGCTTTTCCCATATTATTTATCTATCCAGCCATCTTGCTTCGGCATCGATTCCCCTCGAGACCTCGTAGCTTCCACGATAATTAAACTAATACCAATTAAACGTACCGACGACCGTTAATTAATGGTTTCTGTACCATTCGAGCGCGGCTCACGCCGCCGCCGCCGCCGTGCCTGTTTGTAATATTGCGCTATACGAGCGCGAGTTTGGGTAGCTGCTAATTTTAATGCGACGCGGCCACTCTCAAGCGATGGAGATTACGTTTTCTCGCGTAATGTTTACATAATTTCCTTTCTCGTATTTTGGTTCGCCTAATAAATTTCCCGTGCATGACTTATTAAACCCGTGAGCGGATTAATTTCTCCGAGCTTTAATTGAAAAAACGAAATGGCTGGCAGCTCGTAAACGCTTACCGATAAATATTATATACGTGACGCTTTGCGTGTACTATAATTATTTGGTAATTATACGCGTAATATTATATAAATGTATTGCATAGTATTATGTGACGTGGTAATATTTCGAATCTAGATATATCCCCCAAAGCGCTTAGTTACGAATACTTGATAAATGTTTGAAACTCACTTGCGCAACTCTTTCACTTTACAATTTAAACGTGTTAAATATTGAAAAGGTACATTTAATCTTTTATCTTTGCGCCAGAAACGTACCGAGTTTTAATGCCGAGATCCCCTGGCTGTCAGGAATCTGAGGTGGGAGGCATGAAATTACAAAAATCTGGATCGGTCCTTCCGGTACGACCTGGTATTTAACGCGATGGAACGGGGTATTCTAATTAAACGGTACACGTCTGACCTACGAACGGAATGCCAAGACCGGCATCGATTACCCAACCAATTTGCGACGAGACTCGCCGCCTCTCTGTCTCCCTTCGAGTCAGTTTCCGTGAATCTCTACGAGGAAATGCTACGAATGCGGCTATGTCTCGCACTTAAGATCGAAGAATGCGACGACGACGAAGTCGAAAGACCGATAAACTGGCGAAAGTGGTCAATGGCAAAAGAAGCTTTGTCGCTCAGACAATCTATGTTAACTCTACACGGAGGAAAATAATTTGCTGGCATAGCAGATTTTGTGCTGCTACAGAGAAATCTATTAGATATTATGCGGACAGCAAAGAGATTAGTTAAGAGTACTAGTTGATATTTGTTATAGATATAAGTTTACTAAAACTACAAATTATTCTGCTGTAAGAACAAATTTATTGAATCACAGGTTTGACCCCCTTTGTATGAGCAATAGTACACTGAAGAAAAAATCTGGTTATAACTACCAAATGTATAGTGAAATAGTATCAATTAAATATTTTGTCAATGTAACCAAAAATAATTTTATTTTACTAAATGTTTAGTATTATCAAATCTCTGGTATAAGTTACTAAATATTTAGAAAAGTAAAATTATTTTTGGTTACATTGACCAAATATTTAATTGATACTATTTTTTCACTATACATTTGATAGTTATAACATAATTTGACAGTCTTTTTTTTCAGCGTAGTTTTGCTCTAATAGCAAAAGTATTTGCTAAAAATATATTATTTTGCTTTAACAGCAAATTAACTTAATTGTAAAAACCAATACTCAGCAAAATGAGGTAAATGTTTAAAAATGTAATATAACTTTTTAATTCTTATCCTATTAATTCTTCAATTTTCCCTGGAAAATCGTTGGAAAATGGATCGCTGGAACGCAAGTTTCATTGCATTTCTCGAATTAAAGAGGGCAACTTGAAAGGAACGGGAAAAGCTACGTCTGCTCGACGTCTAAGACGCGATCGTAAATTCCTGCGAAATTTTGCGACGGAAATGAAAAAACAAGACACAATTCGCTTGGAGACTGGTTTGCGTCTGCTGCGAACCGCAACATGTCCGTCGCGCATTCTCGCAGACGGGCTACGGGATAGGATTAAGTAGCGACGCGTGCTTGCTGACGGGTCTATGCCCTGGCCCTTAATTCGCTCCTCGAGGGAACGTGACCCGAGGATAAATTTGAATTTGCGCAAACTGCACTTGCCTCTTCGAGACGGAGGGAGGACTCAAAAAGGGAGGAGACAGGGTGGTAACCGGGTTCGACGATGAGTAGACGAAAGAAGAAGAAGAGAGATTATAGCAGAGAGTAAAAAGAGAGAGGGAGAGAAAGGGAATCAAGACAACGGCTTTAATAGCTGGTACAATGGAGGCCGGGCGGATGGGGGCGTGATCTTCGAGACTTTTACGTCGCACTTGACGAAACAATAGTCGAACGAGCGAGCCCGGTGGAGCGATAGGTCAGCATGCTGTTGGACAGAGAAGAGAGCGAGTCAAGAGATGCCTGAAAGAGAGAGGAAGAGCAGGGGGGGAGGGGGAGGGAGAGAGAACGGAGAGTGTACACTCGGTAGACGACGACGAGGACGAGGACGAGGACGAGGACGAGGATGACGACAATCGTAGCCCCGGGTCGGGTTTTAACGACGTGCTCGGACACAGTCGTCGCATCCCTCCGCCTCAGTTGCACCGAGTTGCCGCTGCATACAAGCAACGTACATTCCCTTACCTACCCCTGCCGTTCACCCTCTATCTCTCTCACCCTCCAATCCTCTTGTCCTCGTTGATTCAGGAAGCCATCTCGTTCCCGTACACGCCCGAAACGGAGCGAACGAGAGAACGGCTCGAGCTTCGCTTCACCGATACTATTACACTAAACTCCGTACACTCCGCGACCTCGCTAAACGTTCGCCCCGGCAGCGAAACAAATCCTCCAATGTGAATGAGCTCGAATAAATAGCTGCACGGGCGAACGAACCTTCAAGATACATTGCCGGATAATTCGTCTCTTGCTGAATAAAAATTTTATTTTCACCACACGGTTGTGTTAAAAGGTATACAAAATCGGATTCCGATTGGCGCAAATCTATTGGATAAATTCGACATTAAAAGTATTAACGCAATGATAGCATTAAGATTTAATGGTAATACAATATACCATTACCAATGGTATATTTACGATATTATTAATTACTAATGGCAATGAACGATTGATGAATAACGATGATTGAATAATGACGATGAGCGATGAGGATGTAACGCGCAATTACAGTATATAAATAAAAAATACACCGGAGACGCGAGAATTGTTCGTAACAAACGCTTCTTCAACATCACTCCGCGAGGTACTTTTACCCTGGCCCATAATTTATATCAATTACCAATAAATTCATACGAGAATATCAGTCGTGCGACCCTTCCTCTCTCTCCCCGCCCCTCCAGTTTACTCGCTCGCAGCTTTACAACGTAATACCTTTTATGATTCGAACCTGCTTCGCGAGCACTCCGGCGCTTAACATGGAAACTTTCGGCCGCCTCATCCCCACGCCACCCCCACGACCGTGTCCCTTCGCGTTCGCCGGGGCTTTATTGCGCGCGACGTTACACCATCGACGATGACAGTCTCCCCATTGCACGGATTGCATCGAACGAGTTACTGCGTGCACGACAGCAGATAAGTGCTCGCGCCAGTCAGCGATCAACGCGAGACGAGAGACACGTAGCGAAAAGTCCTCCGAACCGTAAAACGCGTGGTCGGATAATTAAACATCGCGATCGATCGCGCGAGCTGCCCTCCCCGCGGAGGCGGAGACTGTAACGAGCGAGGAGTAACCTCGGAAGAGACATCGAGCTATTCTTTTCACATCCACGGAGTGAGAACACGATGCGACACAAGTGTCACATGGACAGATTTGACTTGAAATAAATTGACAAAAAAAAGCTGCGACGTGACGAAAAATATAATTACGAAGCTAGAGGCACGAAGCACTAACGGTTAATAGCGGCCGGAGCAAAGTGTAGTAAAAATTCATTTGCATATTAGAAGGATGATATGAGAAATATAAAGAGCGTGAAAAATGTTCCTGACGTTTTCCGAGCGTGGCGAGAGGCCGCGGCGCGCGCACGCGCGCGTCTTGGAACGGAAGGAAAGAGAAAAAAATTAAATACATTTCGTAATAAATTGTACGGGAGAAGATAGACGGCTAATTAATTAAAGTGGCGATTCGCAGACGCGCAGCGCTGCTAGACGCCGCGCTCGTGCGTTTGTTCCGGGGCAGACACTGCGGGAAATATAACGCACAGGCAGTCGGAAATATTATACGTAGGCCCCGCGGTTTCGCGGATAATTTATGCACGCGCGCGGGTATTATGCGAGCGGCGTAATACCGACGAGGGCTTCGCGCGTGCCTCGCGGCCGCGGAATGCGAAACGCTACTCCCTTTCGCGTCCTTTGTGACACCTGCGCCTCATCCTTCGTCTTTTCCGTCCTTTTGCGTGTACAGATTCATCGCGACGAATGCGACAGCGGCGGTTAAAGAACGATCGTTCTCCAGCTGAATTTCTCAGCTAATTGTATCTCGAGAGAATTCGACACAAATGTTTTCATTATCGTTGTATTATCGACTGTTTTGTGGAAATATAATTTCTATTTATAGAAGTCAGTATAGACGTCGAGATGTAAATAAAATCAGACATTCTTACCAAGTTAAAACAAAGGTTTTAAATCACGGTTACATTTTGAGTTTCAATTTTGAGTTAAAATTTATCCTGTATTCACAGGTTTATTACCCTTTAGCATACACGATAAAAAATATATCGCATTTATATCAAAACCGGTCTTTGTTAAAGATGTTGAATTTTTAATATATTCGAGTGTTAATTTACCACAATCTAACTGTTATTTAGGTATTCTGTATTAAATTAGTATTCAATATTTCTTAGTGTTAAAATAATATAATTTATAAATAAATAAACGACGAAAATAACTGTAGTTTTAAAACGTTCATTCTAAGCTAAATGAATAAAATGGACGTGTCAACTTACTGTAAATGTTAATTTTACTGAAGATATATGCTTTCACACTTTGTTTTCAAATTATATTAAAATGTTACATTTTTTTACATAATATTTATTCAACTTTCTCTTCATCTTGCGTTAAATTAACTTAAAAAATTGAATGAACCACCTGGGATATGCACACGGAAAAGAGGGATTTGTTAAAACAACTAAGAACTTCACTGATTCAACAGAGCCATAATTTATGGACAGCTAGTTTTCTATGTTAAAGTAGCAAAGTTTTACAGCTGAGTAAAATTAACAATTATAACTAATCATATTTCTTAAAATAACACAACAAATTTGCTAATACAGAAAGACAACTTTTTTGCCAAAATCAATTGAATGTATGGATTAAAATGTTTAGCAAAATAAAGCTAAAATGGCGTATCCTCTTGCTGTAATGAAGAAAATGTATTACATTAGCAATTTTCATGTAGCAAAGATTTATCTTTGTTGAAAGCAATGAATGAATTATTAAAGTCCATACATTTTTGTTCAATCAAATCAATCAAATTTTCTTACAAGGAAACCTCACAAAGTGAAAAATTCAGATTTTAATGAAACTTGGCATAAATGTAGAGGGAGTAAATATATGAATTTAGAAATTTTTAATTGCTGCTAAAAAACGATTTGAAGGGGAGAAACCATCCCGCAAAGAAAAAGAGACTTTTGCCTTTTTTCAATATAACTCGTAAACTAAACGAAATATCAAAAAATGTTTTATTTATAAAGTTTTACAGCAAAAGTATCTCTATTTAACTACGCTATTCAACATTTTTGTTTAATTTATTCTTTTTTTCGGAAAATGAATATGAATAATCCCTCTACATTTATGCCAAGTTTCATTAAAATCTGAATTTCTCAAGTTCTAAATCTGAACTTCGCGAGGTTCCCTTGTTAGTTATAGACGTCCGCGCAACATATTTTTCTCTGAGTAATATATGTATATATATGTTAAATTTAACACAAATTTTCTAACTGTGTAGTATTTCTGACACAATTGTATTTATTTACGTGTAATAGCATAGCTGATGATCATGTATTACTAAAATACTTTATTCACTTTCATCATGTCATCTAGTTTCTCATGTTACCTCTAGTTTGAAAATATTCTCAAATAAAACTTTTAATATTTCAATCTGCACAAGAATATTTTGATCTTTTCACCTTCTATATCTGCTAACGTGTGTCTCTGGATTATTAATAGAAGTACGCTGTGTAGTAAAGTAACAGGTATCTATTATACTACAAATAGATCCGTCATAGCTGTAATCTAGAAAATGACAGCTAATTAGAGATAACAGACAGCTGCAATTACTGTTGATACGACAAGTCCGAGGGCTACTTGTAACAAGGAAATTACCTCTTAGCAGCGTTCTTTACATACAAAGTGCCATTTCATTGAACGGTTTTAAATTGTGTCTAGCGTTGGAGAAAGTTATCTCCTCGAAGCGATGAGCTCCTGTCTACGAATGCGTATTGCCTTCCGTTTTTCGTAGCACCTGTACCTATTTATTTGCCAATCCTCTGAACGAGAATCAGCCCGCGGGTGTGAGTGGGTCTTGGGAGAAAGGAAACCATAATACAGAATCTATCGTATAGATGAAAGGAAATCTAATAAATCACAGGCAATAATAAATTCTCTTTATCGTCATCGTCACATTTATTTCCCACTGAATCTCGATTACGATCTAGAAAGCAATAATTAGAAAAAAACATCTATAGTAATAACCGCGTGATATTTAGGTGTTACCCCTTAGGATGTAAGCCCTTCCTAGTGCTACCTGCCTTGCGGCAATAAAAAATGATGCACCGCTTTTACCGTTTAATATTTCCTAAGCACCAGCGCCGGTAAATGGCTAAATCACGTCTGCTATTTGAGAGCGCTATCTCATCGTGCGTGTGCGAGAGTGCGTCCTCTCTTCTCTCCGCGTCCTAGCACCTGTACCACCAACTACCAAGCCACCCACCGCCCACCGCCCAC
>QKQZ01046268.1:0-68081 GCA_003595255.1 Solenopsis fugax
GCACGCACGCACACACGCACGCACGCACACACGCACGCACGCACGCATACATACATACATACATACATACACATGCATTCTCTGTCTCTCTCTCATTGATATGCCAATTTATTTATAAAATGTTATAAATTATTTGTGAGCGTTTTCTCGGGGCGTGTATAAATGGGCTTAGAATGGCAATATTAAGATTTTGCAAATTACATATCGATATTTCTTAATTATCGACATTATACTATCACTTTTAGAAATGACAAAAATCAATATTTTTTGCCAATTAAATTATCATTATTATTACAGTTTATTACCAATAAAAATAACAAAAAATGTATATTTCTACAATATCAATATTATTCTGCCATCTCTAAAGTTGGAGAAAAATCGATATTTAAAAAGATATCGTTATGTTGCCATTCCTATACGGACTCAGGATCATTCGCGATCCTTTCAGTGTTTTGCAACTATTAGCAAAGGTGCCGCATGGATTTTTTCATCGTTCAATGCCGATCTCACACGAATTGCAATCGGATTAAAACCGAATCGCAATTGGATTACAGTTGAATTCCAATCGACTATCGCAATCGTATCGTAATATAATGACAACAAGATTACACTTGAATTACATTCAAACATTAGCAATGGTTTGATTTATATATTCTACAACTCTGAGGAACCAGAGATAGTCCACAAGGAACTTAATAGTTTATTAAACCAAAATTTTTACTTGCGAATGCAATAATATCACTCATATGAGAAGCAAATCATAGAATGTTAATCGTGTGAAATCGGTTTTACTTTCTCTTCTTGCATACAACTGGAAAATTCTAAGCACTCATTTGATTTCATATCAGCGATCGCTTAGCATCGGACTATCTCTAATTAATAATAATTAATTGGCAGCGAAGAACTCTTTAGTTATGCGAATCGGAGTTTCCAATTAACCGTTTGAGCGCGAGAGAATCTTTAATATAATAAAATATATATTGTATTACATATTTTTAACATAAACTGTCGCTAACGCAAAGATTCTGAAAAATTTAATTAAATCGATATAATACAGTGTAAAATTATATGAATGCAAGAGAACTCTATTTGAAGTTAAATATTATAAGAATGTTTAAAAGTTATATAGAATGCATTAAAGTAATCAAAATCAATAACAGATAAATTCAAATTTTTGTAACTTCTTGTAATAAAAAACAAAACTATATATGTATGTGTGTGTGTGTGTGTGTGTGTGTGTGTGTGTGTATATATATATGTATGTGTGTGTGTATAATATAAGAGTAGTGTGAATTAAACTTGAAGATATACTTTATACTTTAGCAGTCAAACGGTTAAATTGCGCGAGTTGCACTCATTGTCAGCTATCTCGAAATTAACAAAATCGAATATTCTTTTCATTCATTTATCTTATATCAATAATGAAAACAATAACAATCGTCTTAAACCAACGAATTGTTGAAAAAAATTGCAAATTTACATTATTCTCTAATTGCACATTGAAGTTACAACATTTCTTTTATATCGCATAAGAAACAATTTAAAAAATATATAGTAAAAAATTTACGCAACGTTAAAGTAATCTCTCGCTCCAATGTCCATCCTTTCAGAATTTGCCTCTCACATTTATTCCATTTCCCTCTCCTTCTTCGTTTTTCCGCAAATCACAACAATTCGATTTACGAGAATATCTTGAAGTATAACTATCTGTACCAGGTCTTTCGAATACCCTCATAAACTTTGCATGCATTTTAAACTGTTCAAAGCGAGAAAAGACTAAGTTATTTAATTAATTGGAATACGTGTAGACTTATACGCACAAGACTACATGTAATTTGTTAGAATCTTTGAATCATCTAATCGATTTCCAAAGTTCTCGCGAGTACATTCGAATTACCCAGTATATGTTCACATATATTCTAATGATTGCTAATGAACAGTTGACCAATCAATTGGCTAACACGGGTGGAGTGCTTTATTTTTAACCCTTTATAGGACAATAGTTTCTTTATAAATTATAATTTGAGAAATTAATGTTTGTAACATAATCTAAGTTTTCTGTACATATTATTTAAATCTTATAAATTATAATTTTTTAAATCGATTTCGTAAATATAAATGACTAGTCAAATAAAAATTTCAAAAAGTAATTTTTTTATCTTTTATATAACAAAATAAATTGGCATTATCGCTAAGCAATGTATAACTAGATAAAAAATAATGTAAAATGTTTAGAATTTATAAAGGGTTAAAGACATTAAACAGGTTTCGGCACAAATAAGGAATGTTACAGTACATAGCATTATATCAACATTTAATAAAGTATCTGAAACATTAACAAACGGACTATATAAACACTACGTGGCTGCCCTTAGTATACAGCTAGTGGATAAGGATCGTTTCGTTTCAATATTAATGGGTTTCGATCGATTCTCATCGCACTTATTCCCAAAAACTGTACATAGTCCCTATCAACTTTTTTTGTGATTCGATGAACATAATTGTGATGTCGTAACAATACACCCGTGTATCAATTTATAACAAACGTAATTTTCTTGCTTTTCTTTTATGTACATAAAGGAGATTTTTGTTTTTATTATCTCTCGCCCAAGATACCGTTCTTTCTTTAATTCCCTTTCTTAAATTTCCTTTTTTTAGCAAACGGCAAATTCTCTTTTTCCTTTTCTTACGAGTATTCCTTGGTGTTGGTATTATTAGATATGCTTGTCATGATATTCAATGAGCACGCGTGATTTTCTCCGATGCGTACAGCTTTTGTAAAAGCTCTTTTTCAGTCCCTTTGAACTATTTCCTTTCCGATCCTCTCATTTATAGTTTTTACATCATCTATCATCAATAAATCACTAACGTGACGGCAATCCTAATTTGCGCGAAAAGACATAATTTCATATCGTTAGCTTCTCTTTCAATTATTTGTGCACTTTATATAGAATGTGAAAATTATTACACATTTAAAAATTGATGTAAAAGAATGAAAAAAGAAGAAACATAGAAAATATTTTGTATAAATCGTCTATTGCTAAATTATGAAAGTTTCGAGCATGGCATAACAATATGAAGTAATGTTTCATCTATTAGGAATTGCGTGATTCTCTTTTCGAAGAATGAATTATTAATAATCAGAAAAGCTTTTTATTTGTTTATTTCGTTTAATGGCTATAGATGCATTCAATATTGCGCGTAAATTTTCGTAGCGTGTTATAATAAACGTTTCTTTCAGTGTAATAAACGCGTACAACAAAAATAGCTTAGATCATTGTATAAATAAGATATTAACCATTGCCCTGAGTGCCTTGGTACCCGGCTAACGGAACTTGATCTCCGTCAGTTTTCAATCTACCGTAAAAAGATGCACGAGTCACGATAATGAATATGGCGAGTGTGAAAAGTAAAAATTCAGAAATTGATAGTATCAAAGATTTAGATCTAGACACCAAGGATTTATACAAAGAAACAAAATTTTGCGAATCTCTAGTTTATCCAAATTTCTCTAAAGTTCCAAAGAGAATAAAAAAAATTTATCGAATTATCCAAAGAATTATAATATTTCTTATATCACAGATCTCTTCTTAGTTATTCATTATCAAATTCATTATCGAGTCTCGTACATTACAGCCATTTTATTTACCTTCTTTTTTCCTCTAATTGCGTGGCTTTGCTAAAATTGGCAAATAATTATGCTGAATTTTTTCTTCTCAATCTTTTATTTAATGGAACGCAGCAACTTGTTGCGCAATATAGAAATAGTGGCTTTACAAAACATTGCCGCAGGAAAACGTAGGACATCAGTCGTCTTCCAGCAGCATCCGCGGACTTGTTAGAAAAATTAGCAGTTCTTTGCTTTTTTTAATCATGATAATTATTTCGTAGGATTATTGTGTGTGTGTGTGTGTGTGTGTATGTGTGTGTGTGTGCGTGCGTGTGGCGCAAGCAAAAAATAGATTATGTGTTATATGTGCTGTCTTTTCTCACCTCAAGCTCAGCTCTTTTATAACGTACATTTTTTTTATTTTTCTTCCACATTTTTGTCTTTAGATTTCTTCGCTTTTTCTTACTTTTCCTTTTTCCCTTTTCACTACTTCTCTTTCTCTATTGTCTTCTCTTTTTTCTTTACTTTTCTTTCTCTTCCGTTTATTCATAGTTTTTATTTAATTCTGAATAAGGCGATGGACTTAACTTCTCTTAGCGCTTATAAACTTAATAAATCTTTTGTTTGTGAAAACGTGCCAGGTGGTTCTTAGCATAACTCGGGGCAACTCGGCAGGATATTTGTGAGCTAGTACCGTTAAGAGTATATAGTATCTTTTTGGTATATTTATACACCACTAAATGTATTCTGTAGTAATTCGCTTATTATTTCTCATTGTTCCTCCTTCTCTTTCTTTCTCTCTTTGTTAAAATGCGTACAAACGGAGATACGGAATCATTTACAATAATATATAACGTATCGCGAAGGAAACGTGGCGCGCATTCGTGACACACACACACTTATCGATTATTATTAATATAACTTCATTAGTTTTCATTAATCATTACTCGTTATTATTATTTTTAATTATTACTTAATTTTATGCAATAATTAATTTATTAATAACTTTTTACATAAATGTTTGTTGCCAATTTTTCTTTTCTTATTAGCCTTTTTTCTATCTCTTCCCTTTTGTGATCGCGATCTCGATGCATCATAAAGCCCTCTCTCTTTCTCTCTTTCTCTCTCACTCACTCATCCACTCACTTTCTCTCTCACTCATCCTTCCTTCTCTCTGAAATACTTCAATTTTTGCACATTTTCTTTTATCTTTTTCCATTTTTCAGAAAAGTTTTGAAAATGATTGTATGAAGTTGATACGATAATTATACATGTCCTTTTCTCATTAAATTACGTTAGTATAAGCTTCACACAGCCAAAAAATGAAAAGCACTTAAAACAGTGCTCAACACTATATAAACGAGTCCTTGATCAATAATTAATTGATTTAATTAATTCACAAAACAGATTCTGATGTTGATCTAGAATGGCAGGGATGGCCGCCACCGTTTGCAGCCCTCACGTTACAAATTCTTCATATATTTTTTGGTTTTTTTTTTAGATTTAGCCTACTAAATAGCTTGTTCGCAAGTCATTCTTGAATGTCGTGTATGTTTTATGTGTTTATGTTGCGTATGTATATGTATACGTAATAATATTAGTACTTTCTACTCTTTCCAAACGAATTACTTTTCTTCTCTTCACAAAGTGTCGAACGCGACTTGTTTTCTTTTTCCCTGCGATTTATCTGCCCCGTGTTTTCTCCTGGCATCTGTTACATATACATATTCAGTATATATGTATGTATATATATATTTTTTATATCACACATGTACATGATATATAGGGTATTTCGTTAAATTTGAGAGCCGGTAGCAGGCACTTATTCCACGATGAATTTGGAAATGTCTTTTCTTCGAAGAGAATTGATATAATACGAACATCTGATTGCGGAACTGTATAAGATAATTAAAGATATTTCAGCGGCGCGAATCAATATTGGACAGAAAAAATTCAACACTTTACTTAGCAAGTTATTTAAAGTTGAGATTATAAAAGCTGTGATAGAAATAGCAGTTTCAAAAATTTTCAAATAAACTTAACTATACACATATTCATCGAAGAATATAATTTTGCTACTGATTTCCACGCTTTACGATTCACCCTGTATATGATATATCTACATGCATTTACATAATACTCATCGCGGCATAAATCAATCGTCGAAAACGTTATCCGAGTGATAACAAACATTCGCTTTAGTTCTTATACTATGTTATTTCCAGCGTCTTTAATATATTTAACCCATATAATACCTAAATATATCACTTGAAAGCGATCGTCTCGATCTACGAGCGCTCGCACTTGCTTTTTATTTCTCATCTTCATCAACTTTTTTTTAACATGTTCTTCTTTTTACACAGCGGCGTACGAGCATCTTTTACGCCATAAAACTCTTATTCTCTTTAAATGCGCAAGGATTCATTACGATTGATCCTACCTTGCGATTTTATGTCTGTAATACAATCTGCAATTATTATTTTTACATGATCTGATACGATTAATTTTAGCAGTTTATTGCTATTTTAATTCGATAGTGTTGATCGCACGAGATCAAGTAAGGTAGGATCGATCGTGACAATCCAGAGAGGGGCCAGAAAGGACGGGGGATGCTCGAGAGTGGTGCCGGCACTCCAATCTGCTTTTAATTTATTTACTTTGTCTTCATGGAATAATAATATCTTGCCCAGCCTGATTACCATATGTGTTATTTTATTATTTCTATTATTACTATTAGTTATTCTTTTGGTTGCTCAAGAACTCGACGGTACGCCGATTATCTCCTCTTCGCATCTCCTTCTCGCATTAATTAATTAATAGTGACGAATTATCTCATTCTATAACAATAGCGGAATATAATTCTAGCTTCATAGCGAGACTAATTCTTTTCTTTTTTAAATTTTTACCTAGTTATTTCGGAATGCATCTTCGACTCGCATAATTCATCACCAGTAATTCTTTTTCTTCCTCTCACTCATTCTCATGCATACAGTTCCATTCTTTCTTTCTCTCTTTCCACGTTTATTTTCACTCACTTTCATTCATGCATTTGTCCTGTTTTTCTTTTCTATCTCTTTCTTGGATTATTCGTGGAGGAGACGCTTTGATAAGCCAACAATCGCTTCGTTAATTTTTATAGAATTATGAAGAGGATCATTAAAAGAAATGTTCCTTTCCTTCTTTACTCAAGACAGGAATATAAGTGATTTAATTTTATAACAAAAAAGAAGAACATTGGCGACTACTCCTGCTCACTCATTCTGTGCCATTTGTGAAGCATCAAAGCCATTTTCATGTTCTTGGTGCATGAATTCAAAATTTATCAAAAATTACGTTGCAACATTTTGTTTGTTTTTTTCTCCTTGTTCACGTAATTCAAAGTATACAGCATAATGGAAATTTAATGGATTTTCACTTTAATAAGACAATTTTAGAGTTAGAGATCGAAAACAATTTTCAAGTTATTAACCTACAATTACAATTTCAATATCTTGTAATTTCTTGACAGATAGATAATTTTGATATTATAAATTTTTAGAGCAATTCAACTTTTGTCTTATATTTTAATCTAATTAGTTTAAAGAATGAGTCAATTAAAGTGAACGTTAAAAGTCATATAATTATAATTTAAATCTGATTTATAAGCAACTTTAATGAGAATAATTTTGAAAATAAGAAAAAAATCAGAAAAGAAATTTATTCATCTTTGAAAGCTCGTCATAAAACCTCCACTCTTCGCATTTAGTTTTAGACAAAGATCTGCCAATGGAAATCGAACGAAATAACGCATCTGGTATTTTATAATATTTTTTCTATCTGGCAACTTTTCGTGTTTGTTCAACTATGTACAACTGCCTTGACTTGATCGAGCCTACTTGGAATTTTGATACGAATATTATTGATAATTCCGACGCAGCAACAACGATGATGTAATTTGCCACCTAATGGCTATCTTCGTGTACTCTAACGGCTACTAGCTGCCTAACGAAGTTTCTTGTTATCTAAACACTTCACCGTAGCATGTTTTTTGTTTGATAGTAATAGCAGCAGTAGTTGTAATAGTAGTAGTAATTAGTAGTTAATAATAGTAAGTAGTAGTGATAAGTAATAGTAGTAGTAATAATAATAGTAGTGGTTGCAGTAGTGATAGTAGTAAGAATAATAGTAGTAGTAATAAATTTATCATTTATGAAACGTCTTCACTCACTTGCTTTCACGCATTTTCTGCCTTTTATTCCCTTTCTCTCCGATTCTTTTTTCTCAATTTTAACTAGGCTGGTAATTTGATGTAATTTTTTTATATTTTGTTTTTTTATAACTTCTATACGTTTTTTTTCGGACTAAATCAGCGAGGCGAAAGGTTTGAGTATTGAAAGCGTGTAACGTAAATCTTTGTGTAAATATTGTATCAGTAATATGTTATTTTCTCTCTCTCTCTCTTTCTCTCTCTTTCTCATTCATTCCTTCATTCGCTAAGTCACTTGCTCACTCATTCGTTCGTTCATTCACTCCTCACTCACTCATGCAAAAACACACACACCTGCGCGTATACGTCACATATTCTCTATCTCCTTTTGCAATCTCTATCATACTGCGGACTAAAATTGCATTATCAATATTGTGTCTATTAAAAGACGAGATCAGTCATCTGTGTTAAATTCACTTCTAAAATTACCTAATAAAATCGAATTGTTTTCTCTTTCTTTTCTCTTTTAGATTAGTTATTTGCTTCGTCATTTTCCACAGAATTGATTGCTTGCCTAAAACGGCTGATACACAATGAAATAGAAGAACAACCAATATAAATTGGTATCAGCAAACATTAAAGAATAAATGGAGAATCAATATATATCCAAGATCAATACGATCCTTATACTCCTTTCTCACCAGTTACAGTGCAAGACTACTTCCGCCCTAAAAACGGAGAACATTAATAATACCTGATTTCTCAATCATATTTATTTTTTAATTAAATGTCTCTGGTAAGCATTTCACTAATTTTTACGTTATGAAAGACTGACAATTATATTGAGATTATTCCGTTGATTTTGCCATTCGACAGCACAATTATTTTTTTGTGTGTCACTACTGAATAAAGAGAACTATTTTTTATTCTTTAAGTTTGTATTGGCTAATTTTTTAATTCTTGTTCCTATTTTATTTAAACTCTTCATTATGTATCAGCCTTAAATTACATGCCTTGCATCTCTTCTTTCTATTTTAAACAAAAAATAGTTAACTCCTTCAGTATCAAATACAATTATTTAAATGAAATCTTTATTCCGCAAATTTTAATTAGCTTCCACTATTAACGAAGCTTAACTTTTTATGGCAATCAATGGAAAGTATAACATATAACAAAAGGATACTGAAAAAGTTTATACGAACGGCTTTATTTATTTATTTTTTTTTTGGTTGAATTAAATGACCATCAAAAATTGATAACTTTGAGAAATGGAACAATAACTTTGTATTTTCTCTTTTGCGGATTCCTCTTTTGTGTTCTTGAACTCTATGCGAGCGAAGATACGTCCCATGAGTCGACTTTGGAATTTAGATCAAATCAGCACATCGAAGATCGATCGGATCGAGTCGGTTTGACTCCATAAAATGTACTTGGGGTAACTCCTTGGCGCAATATAAATCGAGACATGTGAAATGGCAGTCTTGGCAATTCTGTGACGTACTTTCGTCGTACGGAAACAAAAACGAACAGATTTGAAAACTCTCTGTGAGATTGGGTGCGAGGATCGATTGGCATGCGTTCTCCAGACAGTAACTTATCTCAATATCACATGTCTTCCTCTTCCTTTTTGACACGAATTACATTGCCGTTTAACTAATAGCTCGAAACAATGGTTTCTTTTTTTCCGTCACTCGTTTTTGAACAAGTTAGAAACTACTTTACTAAAATACCAGTCCCGTAAAAACTTTATTTATAAGAGAGGAAGAGGAAAACTATAAAAGCTATGTAAGCTTTCTCTCAACATTTTACAAGTTTCTATTCTTCATTATCAAAGAAATAACTTTGATAGCTTAATCAAAAATTATTTTCGAAAGAATCGCACAGTGATTTTTTCATCTTTGAGCTTTAATAAAGATGAAGAACGTGTGATGTACGAATTATTATTAACATACATTTTTCAAACTTGTGCATGCTAATTGTCATCATCACTATTTTGCTTCTGCAAGCAATCGTCCACAATTTTCAAGAAATCGTTATCGCACATATCGAAGACAGAAATATCAAATTGTAAAGTTGAGAGATTGAAATTATGATTTGGGCATAAAATTCGCGCGCCATCGGCAGACATTTTCGGTTGTTTATTTTTTTTTTGGACGTTTTTTATCATTACAATTGCTCGCACCTTGATATTTATATTCAATCTATGACATCTCGTATCCAATGTATAATATCTCGCAATTCGCTATTCAGACGAATAAGTACACCCCCGTCACTTAATATTGATACATAGCTTCTGCTTCCTTTGGAGCGTGAAAATAGCTTTCAATAAGCAAATAGACTTAATAACGTTTATATACGATAAGAGTTTTAAGCATAAACGTAAAATAAAATTATTTTGTAATTTTTGAACGTCGATAAATAATTTTTTTTTAAATTCAATTCATATTATTTTATAATAGTAATTTTATTTTATATTAGTAAGCAGCGGGGGTGCAATTCAAAATTGCTAGAGTAATTTTTGTAATCTGTAGATATCATAAAAATTGTTTGTGTCATTATTTCTGTAAATAGCTGATTTATGGTTATCAATAATCAATAATTTGAAATTAATCTCTTTTTTATCTTTAGAAAATGATTCAACTTCATTAATCAACGTCGACGTTATCGCTTTATCAGCACTTAAATGTATTACACATGTGCAAGTGCGCGAATGTAACAAGACAAAATATAATCCCATTGTCAGATAACATATCATATAATAATGGTAAATAGATTCGAAAATTGGCTTACTCGGTGTTTTTGTAAAAAAAAAACAAAAAAACAAAAAAAATAAGAGGAACGGAACAGTCTATGCCGTACACACACTCCATTTCTCTTTCTCTCTTTCTTTTTCCCTTTCGCCCCCTCCCCTCTCTCTTTTTCTCTCTTTTTGTTTTTGTAATTTGTTTGTCCAATTATCGTTCAGTCCTTCGTTCTTGATACATCTTTTACAAGCTTTTTTATCAATTTCCCTTTTCCACAAGCAACATTTTCTCCTCGCATGTCCTCGCTTTCGCGATTAATCGTAAAACGTACTTTGTTAACTTACTCTCTCCCTACGTGTACGATATTCAATTAATTTATATCGATAATAATTAATATAGTATTATCTGGTACGATCCCCATTTGTTGCTTCCGCTACCTACTGGCTCTCCCTTCTCTATTTCACCTGGATGGTATTTTAAAAGTCGGAAGAGCCCGTAAAGACGGGGGGAACACTCGATAGCGCTTATACGAAAACGCCATGATGTTTCATCAGTATCATTTGTTATATCTTTATTTTTTTTGTTTTGAACACTGGAGTCGGTGGTGTCGGGGGTTGGGCCGCACGCGCGCGCGCTCGCACGCGAACGAGGAATATCCCGTCCCCTTCGTTTGCACGTGGGTCCTTACGTGGGGCGTAAGCTCGTTGAGAAGATGGTGGGGAAGGCGATATCTTGAGAACGGGCTATAAACTTATCCCCATCTCTCACTCTTCGCACACCCTTGGTGGACCCACCCTACTTCTCTTCCACTTTTCGTCTCTGATGAAAAAAGCTGCCCGATCGGTTTTCCCGAAGGATCACGATCCTCATGATTCTCTTCGCGTGTTTCTGACCCCGAGACGCCCCTCGCAATGACGGACCTGGACAGGCTGGCGAGTGATGCCAACCGCTTACGACTATGATGACGGGTGAAGGAGGCCTACGTCAGGCACCGCAGGGAGATGCAGTTGCCCTTTGACAACTGGCTCAATAACGGCCACCACGTTGCCACCGTCTCCTTCACTATAATCGAGCCGAGATGGGAAATAAGAATATCGGTTGCAATACCGATATCACTCGAGTTTTATCGCGGATATTATTGAATTGACAATGCGTACCTAGTAGTCAGACGTCAGTCTCGATGCTCATGCAGGCTGGATTGATATTGTTATTGTGGCGAGGGTTGCAATTTGACTTCTTCGTAATCTCTGGATGAGTAAACAAGGTGCCTTCCTCTAACTCCATTATATCCGACGAGGATTCCGACATCGAGATCTTCTTCAAGCCTGAAAGATATATGCACATATTCCAATAAAAATTTCCATTCATTTTTTATATCTGTCTGAATATCGATTATATTCTCGACAATTCTTAAAGTGACAATACATCTGATAAACTTTAAAATCGACTCAATCTGTTTTATTTATGTCATCTTTGCGATATATCTAATACAGCGATTGTACAATATTTTAAAACTACAATATTATTAAAAATTACATGATGAAATTATCTTGATTCCTCGATCTTTTTTTTTTTTACATGATCGAAAAACGACGTTTCATTTTCGAAAAATGATTCTTGATTAGTAAAATAGAAACTCATTAAATACATTTATACGTCTTGAAAGGATAGTACAGCATACCTAAGGTGCCAGGAAGATACGGGCAACTAGTGACGTGATTGAAGTTCTGCGATTGCATCTCCTCCTGGTCAGTCTCACGATGATAGAAGTAGTTGAAATTGGAGACGATTACGGGAACGGGTAGAGCAATCGTCAGAACACCGGCGATTGCACACAACGAGCCCACAATTTTCCCCCAAACTCCCACGGGCCTGCAACAGAATGAGGAGCAATACCGTATCAAATACCAGACGTACAATGCGATGGCTTGGGATCATGATCGCAAAATTCAGCTTGGTGCTAGGTGTGGTGTTTCTATCTTTGTGTGAGTCTGCCGTGTCTAGTGTGACGTTACTTATGCGTTACTGGAGGCTCCTATAGTTACATGACAATCCGTGAGCGTTGGCGGAATGTTAAATGAAGCAGACAATGCCGTGAAATACTGCATATCAATTGCATCTTTTATGTATTCAGACGTTTCACTTGTATACATTTCACCTTATCGATAAGTCTATTCCGAAAGAAATCATTTCCCTCAATATGTAATGTTTTAACAATTTACATTTTCGATTTTGCATTCTGCCAACGTCATACGATTAATTCCATATGTTTTCAACCGTATATAAATATAGCATGATGCGTTTAATATAAGCGAGCAGCCTAAGCTAGACTAGAAAACTAACGTAAGGACTCGCCAAAATGACTTCTTCGTAATGTATTACATATTTTTTTGAAAAAAAAAGAAAAAGAAAAACCATTGCGTTATTAGCCCATTAAAAATAATGCGCCCATTAATACTATTTTATTCTATTAGAATTTATACAATTTAATTCTGATCGGTCAATTTATATTCGGTTGTATTTGATTGCACCTCATTACAGTTAGGCCAGAACAATTCGATATGCCAATGATGTACATGAGTAGAAACGGGCACTTGACCAATGCTTTGAGTTTACTGGGAAAAACGAAACAATCAAGTGTCCGTCTTCTCTTTTGCTGACATTCGCGAAATGTGCCAGAATAATTATTCGTTGTACCCGAAGAGGCACGAAAAATTATGGCATTTTTATTAGTACCGAATAAAAACAGTTCAGTACTTTGAAATCGTCTGAATGTTCAATATCGCAAAAAACTTAATTAATCAATTATATCGTCATCAACACCTTATATATGTAGCGTCTAATTTATAGAATTAACAATTGAGCAATCGCAAAATTATTACAGTTATAATATCAATTATATTCTGTGAAAATGACAACTAAACGAATATCTTTATGTTGAAAATAGCTAAATGTTTATCTTCATCTTTTAATTTTTATATTTAATTCGACCAAGCTTTCTCCTGTTTCTAAACCGGCATTCACCGAAGGAGGCGCCAATTAAATTATGAGCGAGACTTAAATTCAATCAAAGCTCTCGCCTTCTATCGAATAAATCGAATAAGTCAAATATAATCGAACATTAGTGATACGCTTTTTAAATATAAACGAAAAGTTTATTGTATTGTAATTTTTTCTATATCGATAAAATATGCGATACGCATAAAAATGTTAAAAGAATGATTCACGATTAATTTCTGAAGGTCAATTAGATGAAAAGAACAAATTCATGATTTTTATCAGTTAATCATGTTCAAACTTTTCGTTAATATTTAAGTATTGATATAGCAAGTTCATATACAAAACATCTCGCCAGCATCTATACAGCACTAAATGATTAAAATAGGTATTATATTAGTTACAAAAAAGAGACTATTCCCGCAAGATGTTATCGTACTATGGACCTTCATGATGCATGACTAATAATGATCGTATTAATGACAATGGCACAGTCACGAGGAAAAGATGTGGGATCGAGCAAAAAAGTAACATTTAAAATAATAATTGTGACTATTGTAATGATAATAGTTTTGGAATTTCATGCTGGGCAATCATCAGTTAAGGACGCATGCATTAGTCCTTTTTATAAACAAAATTGGCAAAATTGGAAAACTTGAAAAATCTTTATTTCAAAAGCACGTCGCAATAAAGAATCAAATAACAAAACCGAGAAATAGATCGGATGAAATGCGAATGAATTTGAATGAAATCAAAAGTCCAAGGATAATTAAGGATTACTTTAAATAATTAGCTTAAAAATGCATGAATTGATCAATTTGATAGGTCGGAGTTCACACGCTGACGAGTAGTAATCTTTTTCTGGTCGTCGATAAATAACATAGAGAGATGTACTGTAGAAAAACACTCTTCATCATTTTGACACGTCGAGGTCATTTCAACGTAGTCATTTTCCATTTTGCTTAAATGTATCTCAGCGGAGATAAAAAAAAACGATGTGTGGATTTTAAATCCGCCTATCAGATTTTGTTTAGAGAATCACAGACGACTTGTCTCTCCACGAGGGATTTCCCCTTAAGTGACATACTCGCCATTTCAAAAACTTTCACGTTGATAAGTAATATCATGCGTGAGCCATGCGGGTTGATATTATTCTGCGATCACTTAGTGGGCAAATTAGCATTCGTTTCTGCGCAAAGTCAATCACGCCATTGTTTGCATCATCAAATTTTTAATAAAATAAACAAAATCATCAAACTATTAATAAAATAATACAAAAGATATCGGTCGGTCGTTGCATGCCTTGATATTTTTCTTCGTTGATAATGAAATCAAGTTCTAAAAAGTTATAAACAATACATTTTCTCCGTGCATTTTTAATTTCATTATTATTCTTTATTTCGTTTCTTTGTTAGTAAAATTTAATTTTCTCATTAGTTGGTAATATAAATCAATTTGAAGAAGATGAAGTCTATTATTTATTAATTGTTAATACTCAGTGTTATTGTTCTATTGGACAATAATGTACAAAGGGCAAGTGTCTTGCAAACAATATTGGTCATTTATAGTGCGAGTTCATCAAACCGCATCGCGGAGGTCATCAAAAGTGGAATAGCCACGGCTGCCTGGACACCTCGCGGCCGCGCGCATTTCACGGGTGTGCATCGATCGATACGCAAGAGTGTAGCATAATATGGTGGCTTCGAATCTCTACATGATTTTTACTTCCGTACGATTCTGACGTATCTGAGGACACTTATTGATTTACGAAAGACAATTGCTCAAAGAGGCCTCCTAAGTAACAACACGTCGGAATTTTTTTCAAGCGAGGAAAGCCAAAAGTAAATTTCACTCAATCATCAAAAGGATGAAAGAAAGATAAATTGGTTGCTTAATATGTTAATAAAAATAATTCTAACTACTTATATCCATCAATATCAAGATATCAAAATTTTTAATTAGGAAATACGGAATTGTTGGATTGAAGCTTTGTTTTTCTTTTAAATCTATTTAAATATTTAATATTTTTTATGTCTTTCAACACTATTTTTTATTTATCGAATAAAGTGAATATTTTTAAATTTCCTAAAGTTTACAATGAATTTCATTATAATTTTAACGTTAGACAAATAGATATCGAGAATATTTTCGAATGATACAATTTTCAAGAGACACGTTTGAGCAAATGGCAAGATGTATAATGCGCAGGAGAAATAATAGGCATCGTCAAAATCTTTACGAGCGTCGAAATTGATGTGATCTGAGCTACACTAATTTTATACATTCGTACGCGTTCGTGCGAACTGCCGTGTAAGCTACTACATAATAACTCTAAGAATTCAGGGATACGTATATATAGAACGTTTCGACAGTATCGATGACGGGTTTTGTACGAAATTAGATTAAATAAATTAATTTTTAAGAAAAGTTTAATTTTATGCAATAAACTATCATTAAATCAATTCTAAAAAATTCTTATCATTAATATAACAGGTGATAATAGCAGATAGCACTCTACACATAAGAAAGTGTAAATGGGCAAAAGCAAAAGTAAAGTAATGTGAAATGGAATGTGAAATGTAATCTGTTTATTAAAATGCCATGGAAACATGTTTATAAGTTGCATAATTAAAAAATGACAAATAGCAGTTTTTGTTCGTGATATTTAGAGTCTCTTCCAATTATTATATGATTGCGTAACAATAATAATAAGATGAATTTCATATAAAGTACCTCTATTAAATTTTTTAATAATAATGTTTACGAAATATGATAAAAAATTTATAAAATTTAAAATATATCAAAAAGGCATTATATATGAATTTAAAAATGCAACAGACAAATATCAGTTTTGTAATTAATGAGTGCGTCAATAAGGTCAAAAAGAAATAAAGAAGTATATCAGTTTTAATCATTTTAATTCAATGGAAAAACAACTGATATTTGTGTGAAAAAGTTCTTTAATCATTATCCTGAAATTCCGTATGAATGACTTAATCTCATACGTTATATAGTATTAACAAACTATATAGATTTCCGATTAAACTTAAATTTAAATTTTGCGCATTTTTTAATAAACAATTTAATTAAAATTTTTTAACAAAATTATTTTTTATATGTAACATAAAAAACTCTGATTCATCAAAATCTTGATCGCGTCAAATGTGTTCATTATTACTAATTTTAAACAAATAGGAAAATACGTGACCAACGTAGAATAATCAAAGTGTGCTTCGAGCAACGCGTGCCGACCAAAAGGAAAGGCAAAGATAAAAAGAGAAAAAAGTGATTGCGCCAACAGTCTCGACTAATCTTAGTTTCAGAATACAATTCAATATTTATTGCGTAATACTATTCATGTTGAATGATTATTGCGTTTAATATTTAGACTCATAAATATATTTACAATTTGCAATTTCAAATTATCTCATTATATAAAACGTACTACTATCTTTTAGAAATATTTAAATATTTAGTCAGTACTGGAGCAATCTCAAAGAAATGTTGAGTTACTAAAAGAAGTCGAGGAGTTGCATGTGTTGTTTACACTTTCTCATTTACTCACTCACTCACTCACTCTCTCTTATTCACTCACATACTCTCTTTCTCTCCCACCTCCTCTCGGTCACGCTCGCTCACGCTGAGTCTCCCCCCCTCCTCTCTCTCGTTCACTCACTCCCCCCCCCTCTCTCTCTTCACTCCCTATCTCTTCTCATTCCTTCTTTATTCTTTCTTTTTTCTTCTTGCACCTTGTTCTCTTTCTTATGTTTCTACTTCCTTTTTCTCTCTACTTTTTCATTTTTTTTCCTCTTTTTCTCTCCCTTCTTTTTTTCTCTTTAATTCATTTCCTTTTTCTTGTCCACTTATTCTCTTGCTTGTTTTTTCTTGTCACTTTCTTTCTATTGTCTTTTTCTCCCTCCCTTTCGTTTTCCTTCTCTCTCTCTCTCTCTCTTTCATTCATTCACTCACCCCCCCGCTCCACACACACACACACACTCTCTCTCTTTCTCTCTCTCTCTCTCTCTCTCTCCTTCTTTCGAAGACCTAAAATGGCCATCACTGTTTTGCGGGCATTAACTAAAGTCTTAAATGAAAGTGAGTACATCATACGTCATGTCACCATAGCCCACGGTCGTCATCGTGACAACGGCCCACCAGAACGCGTCCGGAATGGACTTGAAGAACGAATTCTCGGAGCCGGCCTCCGCGAAGTATACCGCCGACGAGAATAGCACCACACCTGCAATGCAAGGAAGAAAACACCGGTTCAGTGGGTTTAACGTCCCCGGTGGCTCTGTACCTCATGTCGCCGTAGCCCACGGTCGTCATTGTGACCACCGCCCACCAGAACGCGTCCGGTATCGATTTGAAGAAGCTGTCCTGCGTGCCGGCCTCCGCGAAGTAGACTGCCGACGAGAACAGCACCACACCTGAAACGCACACAAGAGGAAGGCACGAGTCAGGACGGTATACGTCATCGTCCACACACGTCGTATACATCGGTCTCGCGGACGCGAGGATCCGACTACTGAGATCGTCCGATCTGTTCGTCTTCCTGATCGCACCTGGAATCGTCCATGTGATATGTGTTTATCCCAGACTTAAACACTATTATTTATGATCCAGGTAATTGGCTGATCGCACCTGGATCGTCCACATGGTATACGTTGTGAGCACATGGCTCAGTTACTAGACTATCATCCAATCTGGATGATTTCATGATCACACCTGGAACACTTGGACCTGGAACGTCCACATTCTAGAACTAGAATCAACTGATTCCTTTTCAATCAATTTCCGAACTGATTCAACTTTCAATTGAAATTGAGTCGAACGATTTTCACTTGTACAATACAATTTTATTTCTACTAAAATGTAATGATAAAATATTTGCCTAATGATATACATACTGTTACATAGAGTTGTATAATTGTAAAATACTAATCTTAATAGTTATTGGATAAAATATCTGTTATATAAAATTTAGAAAATTAAGAAAAAGTAGTTTTATTTTATCAGAATATCCAAAAATGTTACTCTACTGTGTAACATTTTTTAACTATTATTTATTATGAATCAATTTACGGATTTTGAATGACAGTCTTATACATATTGACACAATTAATTAATTATAAAGAAATTAATAAAAGAACTGAACATTATAAAATCATAGTATCACAGATGAAAATTCTACGAAAATTTTTTTAAAATTTAGGATTGTACTCGAGGAACAACGCCATAAATCTTATTTGCCCGTTCTTTTCAACGACCACAAATATTTTTGTGCAGAAACAATTATTGAGAATTAAAAGCTCCGGAGGCAGAAAAACAAAAACTTGATCACTTTCTGATTTTCACAAAATACAATTTTATTTTTTCCCGATATATTTTTCTTTCTTTTTTTTCTTTTCCTTCTCTCTCTCTCTCTCTCTCTCTCTCTCTCTCTCTCTTTCTCTCTTCTTTTGTTTCTCTTTTACTTCTTTTACGCTTAATTTATATTTTTCTTTAAATTAATTATAAATCTTATAAGAAAACAATCCAATTTAAGTATTATTAAAATTCTATTTCGTACATTGAGAAAAAAATTTGTTAAAAAACTAAAATATTTAGTCCGATACATGCAACTAAATATTGAGTTGATTTAATTAAGTTTTGATTAAAAAATTTGAATGGTTGACACGAATAAATTATATCTTTTTTGTACAACTAAATAACTGTTCAATCAACCCAATGTTTAGTTGACCGTATTGGACTAAATATTTTAGTCTTTTAACAAATTTTTTTCTCAGAATATATATATATATATAGAATAAAATTTTTTAATTGACACGAGTTGAATGAGTTATAACATAATTAATATAAATAGGAAGACTACTCATGTATATCGATTTAATATTTCTGTAAATGACGAATCCAAAAAATAAAGATATTTATAATATGAGTATATCTAGCTTTTGTAAGCTTTTATATAAAATTAATAAAACTTTGATTCTTGACTTATTCTTATCACTAATCATTCGAAGAACGTTATGAAACTCACCAATGAAAAGGAAAAAGATGAGCAACCCGAGTTCCCTCATGGAGGCCTTGAGGGTCCGCCCGAGGATCTGGAGGCCTTTACTATGCCTGGATAATTTGAATATCCGGAACACTCGGACCAGCCTGATCACCCTGAGTATCGCCAAGGACATCGCCTGGTTCGTACTTTTGTCTTGCGGGCTTACCGGCGCCTTGGGTAAATTCAGCGTGTCCTCCTCCTCGGCCACTACCGTAGCGAGGGTGATGAAATATGGAATGATCGCGATGATGTCGATGATGTTCATTACGTCACGGAAGAAGTTGAATTTATTTGGGCAGGCGAGGAAGCGCACTGTTAATTCGAACGTGAACCAGATGATACAGATAGTCTCTATTAGGAAGAACGGGTCCGTGATGTCCGGCACTTCGTCCTCCTCGATTTTCGTGCCATTTGTCGTCGTGTTGAAGACTTTGTAGTGCTTGAACTCGGGTAGCGTCTCCAGGCAGAAGATCACGATCGACAGGAGAATCACGAACACGGAGATTATAGCGACCACCCGGGCACCCTGCGAGCTTTCCGGATATTCAAACAGGAGCCAGACTTTCCTTTGAAACTCGTGCGATGGCAGCGGCTTCTCCTCCTCCTTAATGAAGCCCTCGTCCTCCCTGTTTATAAAATTAAAAAAAAACTTTTATACATCTAAGCAAAAGACATTGGCTATAATGCATTTCAGAAAAACTGCAGGTATAAAGATCTGCGACGTTGAAGAACAAAGATATGTCTGTGAATTGAAGGATTTAATATACGAGTGTGTATAACAGAATTAAGGAATCTGAGATTTACAGCAATTTGGATTACAGTAACATGGGTTAAATCGCACGCTAAATCGCTGAGAACTAAACAGCTGCGTTCGCACCTGAACTTGTTGGTAGCCATCTCGCCCAGCTCGTAGAACTTGATTTCTTCGGAGAAGACATCGAGCGGGACGTTGACCGGACGGCGTAGGCGGCCGCCGCTCTGATAGTAGTAGAGTATGGCATCGAAGGAAGGTCGATTTCGATCGAAGAAGTATTCGTTGCGCAATGGATCGAAGTATCGGAGTCGCCGTGTCGGATCGCCGAGCAGCGTGTCCGGAAATTGGTTCAGCGTACGCAGCTGTGTTTCAAACCGTAGCCCGCTCACCTGTCGATTGTAATAATCGATTATTGGTACGGTGGCGCCACGCTGGGCGGGGCGCACCGTTCAAGCGGTTAATTGGAACGGGGGTGATTGTCGGGAGTTGCTCGTTTCACAAAGGGACTAACGTATTATCAAGGATTGTCACATCGATCGCGAGTGAACTACCCACCTAACATTATTAACTTATGTTGAAGAATTTTATAATTTTAAGGGCAGTTTTTAAAATTTTTAAATACACACACACACACACACACACACACATACACATACTTTATTTATATTTATATATCAGTGCCAATCTTCAAAGTACCTTTTGTCAGTGCATGTATGATCAAATCAAGGATTAACTGTATTGATCTTAAGATATTTATTATAAATTCTTATAAAATTCATGTAACAAGACTATAACGTTAACTTAAACTATAAAACTAAATATTTGCTACGTATAATTTAAGCTAAATAGAATCTACATCATTTTACGGTAATAAAATTTGTAGTCTAAAAAGAAAATATTTAATCTTTGGGCATACGTTGAATCAACAATCCAATATTAAGAAATTGCAAAAACAAAAATGTCTAAACAATAAATAAGTTAAAGAATAAAAGAAGATCTAGAACCATGTTCGAATAAACTATAATTATTTTAGTATTATTTGAAGACAAACAACAGAATTATATTATAATTTCTCTTCATATTTTTAGGTTCTTCATATTTTAGTAAATTGTTGTAATTTTCAATTAGTTATTTAATGAGGAATACATGAAAATTTCGGCAACTTTTAATTTTATCAACAGCGAATCGATCAAATCACTCTTGATGAACCGAAACACGTTCGAGAAAAACAAAATTTATATTCTTAGTGAAATGGAAACAAAAAAAAAAAGAAACGAAAGAAAATATAAAAGAAAAAAGTAAAGGCAGCAAAATGTAAATCCAACAACGAAATATATTTCCGCTCTGTACGAACCTGTATTTCGTGAATAAAACTATGCTCAAGGATCAACGAGGAAAGAAACCATTGCATGGCCCATTCGTCATAAAGGAACAACGTGCTTTCAAAAAGAGATCAAAAGCACTTTTATCACTATGAAAAAAAAAATAAAATTATTTAGATAATGTTCAATTGTACTTCAACACTTGTAATATTTTGCTTTTAATTTAGAAGGGAAAGCATATGTATGTTATATTAGTGCACGTTGCACGTTGCACGCCGATTCTTACACCCACACGCTTCACCCACGTGTCATGTGGCGTGCTTTGACCTCTGTCGGGTTTAACGAGCCCATCGTGAGACAAAAAGAAAAAAAGATTAACAATAAGTAAAATGCATCGATGGAATCGATTGCTGTAATTGGCGCAATGCAGTCGTGTCATCCGCGAGGACAGATAATTTCGTTCACACAATATAACCTTGGTGCTATATCGCCTCCGATTCCAAGACGAACTTGGATAGCCGCCAAAACGCAGTCTGTAGGTCACTTCATGTCTTGAGATAATCTCAGTCCGTCAAAAGAAAGAAAAAAAAAAAGAAAAAAAAGAAAGCATGTGAATGCCAAACTGGACTGGAATTACCTACGTTTTAAAGATACGCAGTAAATCCGACCATAGTGATAAAAGAAACTTGTCATAGAAACGATGCGAAAACAAATTAAAGAACAATATTAAAATGGAATTATATTTACATACGAGAGATCAGTAGTATATTTTACTGCCTTTGCCTTGGGAACCGTCGAATCTAGGATTTATGGCACCAAGAATTCGCGAGATTAAAGATCCGTAGTGCCAAGGCTCCGTAAAGACGAAACTTTTTTGGCATTTGGAGTCAAACATTTTTCATTCCAAGAATCAGCGGCGCCAAAGATATATAAAGAGCCAAAAGTTTTTAACATGTCTCTTAAGAATTCTTTAACCTGACACAAAACAAAAATATTATAACGTAAGGAGTATTTTCTCAAAACGATGAAACGCTGTGTGTCATTGCATGACTGTTTTATCATTCTGGAAGTATCAAAAGGTGGGGCAATATACAAGATTAAAACGATTAAATATTAAAATTCTCACTCACGTTGATGACGACCCTTTCGCAGAAGTCATGATCGTGCGGTATGGGTTCGAAGTGTGTGACGCCTGTGTATTGGGTGTGGGGGTTCGTCCCATCCTCGTCCTGGCTGCTGAGTTTCGGCAGCGATCTATAATAATCATAGTCATAACGTCGTTAATAACTCTCTGACAGCACGTTCGAGAAGTTATACTCGCGCCGTTATTTCAGTATATCTGACATATACATGACATATAACTTTATAGATCACAGGAAGATTCTCTCATAGAGATTACTACATTACGCTAGCTTAGAAAGAAATTCATATGTTAATCTAGTAAAACAGTCGAATAAAATTTGTATAGCGCATACAGATTCATTCCCAAACCATATACCGCTAATGTGGCACAGAAATTTTTTAGAGTAAAATATTCTTTTACAGTAGAGATTGTAGATTATACAGATTGAAAGTTGCAAGTATTGTAGATTAGATAAAAATTGTAGAAATTTATTTGAAATTTCTGTGGATTTTTAACATCGTTTTATCGTATATATTAAATAATTCGTCTACACTACATTACTGCCTTTGCCTTGGAAACCGTCGAATCTAGGATTTATGGCACCAAGAATTCGCGAGATTAAAGATCCGTAGTGCCAAGGCTCCGTAAAGACGAAACTTTTTTGGCATTTGGAGTCAAACATTTTTCATTCCAAGAATCAGGCAAGTACACTTTCAGTTTACCAGAAAGTGGTCCGCGGCCTGTCTTATTAATAGACTATCAGATGAACGCATGGCGTACGTCTCTATTAAGTTCCTAGACTTAATGTTCGAATAATCAAATAAAAATAGAAACACACGATGCATATCTATAATCTACAATACATCTTCTACATGTTTAATGTGCCTACTTATTAGCAATCTCTACTGGAATTGGCGCGTATACTAGTATCGAAAGTGTGTCAAGCAATCGATGAGTGCGCGTCGTTCTCTGACGATAATCAAACAGATCGGAAGTACACGATTTGGCTGAATGTCGGAACGACAATCGGGAATTACCGAGGTAGGTTGCCAAGCACATAATTAACTGTCGAACGATCGAAACAGTGGAATTGAGTGTCATCGAAAATATCAAATGACTTTGAGACTAACAGTGTTCATAAGAAGCAAAATAACACTTGTCAGTAAAGTTGGCCTCTGCTCATTTTCAGCTTTTAAATAAATAAAAATTTATTTTTAATTATACTATATAATATAGCATCTATAATAGTTACTACGTGATCACTTGTAATGTCAGACAGCTAATTACGCGTGAATACTTGGATAGCATCTGCAGATAAATGAAAAAATGATCGTCCCTCCGAGAACTCCAAAAGTCACTTCGACCGAATATTCTTGTAAAGAAACTTTTATCCCATAAAACATTCCATTCGTCTGATTAAACATTCTCTTATATAGCGATTTCATAACGGAATATCATTACTAAAATTATTATTACAACGAATTTTTAGTCGTTGCTTATATCGAATGTAATTTATGATTTACCTTAAAAAGTCTTAATAAATATGAAGCTTACAGTAATATTGGAAATATTATATGTATATCTGCCTGATAAGAAAAAAAATCCATAATATTGAATGAAAAGAAACAAAATATCAGTCTTTTGTCAAATTTTAACTTCACAAGGAAAATTAAGAAGACAAAGAATTGAAATTAAGCTATGAAATAATAAAGCTGTGCAACTGATATACTTTCTCTTTACTGTAGACTCGTGATTACTTTCTACTTGCTTGTCTGATCTTTCTAACATATAATCGCGATCTGAAGAAACTTAAACGGGAGAACTTGATCCTCCAGTTGAAGCTACCGAAATATTTCAGCTTAGCATTTTTAGGATTGATCGCCGAATAGTCCACTTGTATAAGATGTAAAAGTCGCCCACGGCTAGTTGGCGTTACTTTACGAGTTGCCCGATTTAGAAGCGAGGATGCATCCAGTCGATATATCTGGCGGGGGTTACGTCGATTGGCGATTTATTTTGGGACGTCAATGGAAAGCCGATGCGACGAGGACAAACATCAATTTTGAAGTCCATGTACCCCCGGAGCGCGACGATAGAAATAGCGTAACGTAGTAGCGGAAATAGCTACTACGCGATCCTACGCGATAACTACCGATAGCACGTGCCGCCATGGAGAAGAATTTCACGTGCGACAAATAAACTCTCGATGTACTCACGATGTTTCAATAATACTAAATATTCGTGAGAAATGGCATAACATAATTATTCGTGACCATCTATCTGCTAAGAGTTAAATAACAAAAAATGTCATGTTTCTATAAGAAGCGCAGCATTACAGCGGCACTTGTGAAGCTTATAATAACAGCACATTGTTGTATGTGTGCGACATTAAGTACAATCATCTACAATCCCAAGGAATTGAAACAGAACCCACAATATGATTTGAGAAAATTGATTCCCCGATATGTCTCTATTAATGTAGAATACACGATGTGCACTTATTATTATTATTATTATTATTATTATTATTATTATATTATTTTGACATTTCGACAATTAAGCATGATGCGTAGGCTATTACATGCATAAATTATTCCGCCCACAATAATTACGATAAATATCACGTTGGTGTAAAATGTCCACATGTACAAAGTACTTAACGAAAGAAACTTTCCCATAAATTTTAAAATCTTCAATTTTCAGATATTAAATAATAAATATTAAGTTATATATGTAACCATTTTTTTGGATTAATTCATTTATTTCATATGTTTTGTTATTGTTTCATGGAATTCATTCCTATTGTTTAGAATGTTTTCCAATTTCACCATTTCATTAACTTCTTTCTAATTTAAGTACATCCATCTATGTTTATAAAGCCGTGATAAAAAAAGAATGGTTCGTCCCTATCAGAAAAAAAGTGTAAAGTGTTGGTTTCTAATTAGTGACATAAATCTGATCTACTAATTACCTTCAACTCATTCCATTTATTTAATGCTACCCGAGTGTATCTCAAAAAAATAATAAGCTGGAAGGAAGGAAAAAAGAGAGATGGAAGAAAATAACGTAAATTGATTAGTGGAAAAAAAGGATAACTATTGATTTTTATGATCAACGATTTATCGTGCAAATTAGCAATTATATATATTTGAATATGTAATTAATATAAATATGATATAGCTCTGAATTTACGAAAATTTTTCGTGAAACTTATTCGTATTTATATTTTCTAATGACATTTCCGGTAAAAAAACATTTTAAAGAAAGCAGATTTCTCTACCTGCAACTATTAAATTGTAACATAGAAATGATAATTTGCAAGTATCATCTAATAAAATACTACTATTACTACTAATACTTTTAAATACTACTAATACTTTTATCTTTCAAAAATAAATTTATTTTTTAAGATTTAATACAATTATCAAATCTGTACCAAGTTTAATTATTACCGTATATCACAATTTTCTTTTTACTTCAAAAAATGACGAAATAAGAAATCTTGAATATTTATTGGGCTCTTACGCTCACTCCTTTTTATCTCAAACACTTTGTCTACATGAAGCATCGCTCTTCGTATTTTTATGCAATCATTCATGTTTCAGCATAATCAGGTTGACCCATATTAAAAGAGATCAACGACGAAAAAGGCAAAAAAGCTGACTGCACACAAATCTTCGAAGAAACAGTTACGTAATCTGATCCTTAAAATAGGGTAGAATACTTAATACATCCAATTCTCAATATCATCTTGATATACTCTTCAAACTTTTTTTAATAACTTTTTTTTTAGTAACTTTTTCTTCATGGAAACATAACTTTTTGTCTTATCAAAGTCTAAAATTTGTCGTACATATATTATTCTTACATAAAATAGTTACACGTTACTTTTGTATACAAAGATTAAAAGTAAATCGAAAAAAACTATAGCCAGAATGTTTATTATCATTGTCAAAATAATAAATTAACATGCTAGACAATTATTACACAAAATTTATAATAAAAAATTCAGAACTATAAGAAAAGGCACCCTATCAAAAGCATATTATTAAAACTTGTATCATAATCTTTCAAAGCAGAAAAATATGTTTGAAATCGAAAATGCATATATTTATTGGAATTTTGTTAGGTCTATATATTATACTCGTTTCTCATCATGGTCCTAACTTTGTCGTTAACTCAGAACTTTCTCAAGAAGCCCGAGTTACCTCGTACTTTTCGCTTCTTAATACGTCATCCATATTTTTTCACTGCATTGTGTATTCCAACGAATAATAGAGGGGCCACTGGCGGAGCGATGCGATAGCTTTTATGTTTATGAAGTTATTTAAAATGAACAGATGCGAAAGAAACAAACATTAGCAGGAAAGAAAATTGAAAAATTCGTTTGGCAATGTGCGATTTAAAAATATTGTGTTGTAATTCTACACATTTAGGTCAAAAATATAATATTAAATTTTCATAATAGATATCTTGTACGATAATTTAATAACGAAAACTTTTACGATTTGTTTAAATAGAATGTTTAGTTTTTAATCTATAGCGGCGAGATTGATTGAACCATTAAAATGTGCTTTTAAAATTCCATAATCTAAATATATTTATTATATAAAATAAGATTTGAATATAGTTTTTTTAAAAACAATAACGATATCGTATTTTTCACATTTAAACATATGAAATACTTTAAACAAGAACGTCATATCAGCCCGACGCATGAGGGCGAACGTATGCGACGCGTATGCACGCACGTGACGGATACCTACATGAAGGGTGCATTCCTCTTGCGTACGTATATACGAGTATGTATGTCAAAAAAGTTGTTTACATACATGAGATGAATAAACAGAGAGTACCCAAATAATTAAGATATTCATTTAGATATATACAGAATGTACCTCTTTTTATTCATCTTTTCAGAAAAAAGCTATCGTTTCGTTAAACGCATATTTCCATTATTATACACATATTATATAAGTTTTTTCATTAAAAATCTCTTTTTCAACAAAATCTTTAATATATATTTAATATTTATATTTGATCGAATAAAACCGATTTTTTTGCAAGAGTATGGAAAGATATCTATCCCTAAACACGCCCTCTTAACAACTCGAAAGAATTCATTATCGCAGCAATGAATTGTGGAAGCAATCGTAGCTACGCATTCCATAGGAATCCTCAGCAAAAGAGGAATGCTTTGCTCTTGTCCTAAAGATAGCTGCTAGTCAGAAATGGGAATGTATTTTTAGCGGCGAGTTTAATACCTCGATATTTAACCACTTCGACTCTATTAAATGTAAATGTTCGATCATAATGTGTTATGATTAAGCATCATGTTCTCAATTATTTTTTTCCTCGATATTGTTTTCTTTTGCTAAAGTTCTGCTGAAATGAATATTCTGCCATATGTTCAGTCTATATATTTCTCTCGTGTTATATTAGAATCCATCACACAATTTATTTTTAAAATATTTTGTTACATTGTTTTTACTTTTACCATTTCAAATTATCACAAAATGTTATAGTACTTTTTATTTAAAAAACTATAGATTTGCATATAAGAAATAATTAAATAATTATTTATTATGGATTAAAACGCACAGAGGAAAAAAAATACAAAAACACATGAGCGATTATCGGGCATGTGATTGTTCAGTTTATTATTAGATCAGTTCATTGATCATTTGTTCGCTTCCCCTGTAGCTTTTTTTTCTAAAGAAAAATGTTGAAAATAAATCAGCCGCGAGATGCGAAATAATTGTACAAATCGTATCACAAACCGTAAATGAAAATAGATGCAGCAATTATCGAAAAAAATGTTGCTCTCTTTTCTTTTTTTTCTTCCTCTTTAAAATACATAGTTTCCTCACAAATTACAAGTATATGAAATCCAAAAATACATTGTCAAGCCATAACAAAAAGTACAATGTGGTCGTCGACTTTGATTAAATTATATTGACTTGTTGTTTCGATAATTGATCTGTAAATGCAGTACTTGTAGCAAAATTGCTAATAATTCATAATTGATTTCAAGAAATTTTGTGGATTTATTTAAATAAAATATCACTCTTAATATTGATTATATGTTCAAGAGCTTAACATTAACATAAACATAATGATGATGACAATAACACTGTCACAATAAATGATATGATAGATAGTAAAGAAAATTCTATTGCATCTATTTTCTAAAATCTATATCTTAAAATAAAAATTAATATTTACGTATTAAAAAATATGTAATTAAAGTTTCCTCAGTTAGAATTTATTATTTTATCAAATTGAATTGATTAAACTTAGCTTTTAACAAACTAATCACATTTATAGTTAACATTAATATAATAAAATTAAAGAAACTATAAAATATTATTGATTCAAACGATAATAACAATAATATGTTATATAATATTTTAATTATAAATCAATGATTACATATAATAATGCGAAAACAAGATGTTTCAGGGCAATATAAATAGGGATTTTTTTTTATAGAAATAAAACTGAAAAGGAGATAAAGTTTATAAAAGAGGAAACAGAGCTATAGTGAATCAAGCGTGCCGCGAAATTTCAATGCTTTTCTTTAATGCACACTATATTTCTTAATCTTAAGAATCTACTTTACTGTTCGCATGCAGATCAAGAGTCACAACTAATGTCCAAGAATCTCAAAACTCAAAAATCTTTTTAGATTTATAAATTCATAGATCTAAGGATGCATAGAATCTAGATTTTAAATTTGCAAGCGTTTTTATTACAATTTATACTCTTAAATCCCAAAACTTTAACGAGTTAAACATTTTATAAGTCTATAGTTTCTAAAATTTAGCACAGTACACTACTAGCAACCACTAATGTTAACGATAAATGGAAAGAGAATATTTTCATTTTTCGTTTTTTCTATTTTTCTCGTTATCTACTTATTTTTCTATACACATTCAAATGACTTGCTATCTATCCTTATGCCAGCTTGTATCACTATGCAACAATATCACTATGATTTTTCTCAAGATAAAAATTTTAAGAAATTATAATCCAACACGTTTGTAAATTCAAGAAACCAAACCCCCTTATAATCTACACATCTGAAGACTTTCATAAATCATGGCTCGTGCTAACTGACTGAGGAATATATCCAGCTATCATAATTGCTATGTATATTCAAATGACCTATCATCTATTATCGATAAGATTTTCATCACATTTTAGTCTTGTGTGAATTTTCGCTAGTGAATGCGGCCGCTCGGCTCGGCCTACCTCGTGTCGCCGTGTTCCTCCGCACCATTCCGGTGGGGGCGTAGGTCCTGCCTCGGTTTGAGGACAGGGGTCAGCCCCCATTTCTCGATGAACTCGATGCGGGAAATCTTGGCGCTTCGCGGCGGTTACGAGAGGGGGCGAGTCCCCCTCCCGAGCCCCATGCCACCGGAGAGCGGTGCACCCCCGCACAACACGCACCCTTCGATGGTCCCACCCCGCCACCCTCGCCGCCCTTCTCCACTCTTCTTTGTTCTTGCTCACACTATCTCTCGCTCCTTCTTCTACACACGCGCTTTCTCGAGCCGCTCTCTCCTTCTCATTGCATAACAACCCTTTTTTCGTGAAATTTCCCGTCACGGATATCACTGTACATATCACAAAAATATTATCCAACACGGAATCGCCAAATTATCGAGATCACCAATGATCACTTGTGATCAGGTAGTTAGCGCGGCGGCAGCGCAGAACGCACGACCAAAATGGCTGCTGCTCCTGCTGCTGTTCTCTGTCTGTTCACCTCCTGGCTCTTCGACCCTTTTCTCCCGTTTCCTCTTATCGTCAGCCCTTCTTTCTTCTTTTCCGTCTTCTTCCTACCCCTGATTACTTGCTACTTTTTCGTCTTTTTCTTCTCCGCTCTTTCAATTCGCCTTCGGATCTTTCGTTTCGGTCTTTCCCACCCTTATCGCGTTTCGCGCCCTGTTGTCCGAGTGGGAAGACTCCGATGTGGGAGAACGAGTAGCGGGGCGAGGTAAACGGTGCTGCCCAGGATCAACTGATGCTGATGTCCTCACACATTTCGCCGATCATTGTCGATCACTGACGTTCATCCACGACGAAGACGACCATCCGCGCCAGATCGAGTGGAACGGGCGACGGATTATCCGTCCAACCCGCCTCGGATTAATCATCGTCAGGAGGAGAGAAGGTCTTCTCTCGCGACGACGACGACGACGACGACGACGACGACGACAACGCCTTTCCGAAGCCTCACTTTATCGCACACCTCGTAATCTCGAGCGACTGCACTCTCAGCACGAACCGCCAACCGTGGAGTTGGCCGCGGCTTCGTTCGCGCACGCACTTCTCCGCGAGAACTGGCACTCGTGCGCGCTGGCACCACCGTTCGTCCGCCCGTTCGTCCGTCCGTCCGTCCGTCCGTNCCGTCCGTCCGTGGCTCGGGCCACTCTCTCTCTCTCTCTCTCTCTTTCTCTCTCTCTCTCGCTCTGGCACGTTGTGAACGGCGCTCGTGCTCGTATCCCTCGTCGTCGTCGTCGTACACCTACCGTGGCCGAGGAGCGACCGAGGGGAAGCCACCAGCAGCAGCAAATGTTCTCTCAGCTCCACCTTCGCGCTACGCCGACGAGAACTCGTCTGAAGACAAGCACATCGTGCCGAGCTTCCTTTCCTCTCGTTCCTCCTCCGATCGTTCCTCTCCCTCTTTCTCTCCTCTTCTTCCTCGCCGTGTGCTAGACAGAGGTGGTGGAGGTCGCCGGTGGTGGGAGCACAACGACGCATAGGGGAGTATCGCGAATCGAAGACAGAAGCAACTCCGCTTCCGCCGTGCCTTCTTCCTCCTCGTCTCGCGCGCGCTTCGCTCACTGGAGCGGCCAGAAAGCTGCGCGCGTCCCCCTGCGCGAGGATGTCCTCTTCCTTTCACCACCCCACGTTCCGAAAGCGGCTACCTCTGTCGCCGCTTCCTCTCGCGTGCAAACCCTTCCCTTTCTGTTCCACTCACCCTACCCAGAATTGCACATCCCCGTGTTCGACCATGCCTTGTCATACCACGCTACGCCATGCCACGCCGCACTACACTGCTGCACAGAACTGTCTTCACTGCTGTCTCGTTTGTCCTGATCATCACCACCACAAGTCTAGCGTGCAACCACGAGCGCGTATTTTCATGCATACGAGCTTTCATTTAGGTGTATTGTCAGTCTATTTCTTTTCTACGTGCCTTCAGTTTTTTTTAACGTGCCTTCAACTTAGACCTTTTATTTTGCACTATATATTTTCTTCAAGTTATCTTCTAATTATTCTTCACTCCTACGTTTTTATATTTTCCGAGTTACTATTGTATGCTCTCCTTCATTTTTCCCGATTACCATTAATTAAAAATACATGTTACAAAATATGCATTATTTATGATTTGATCACTTATTACCATTTGTTTTTATTAAGTTGGAATTAAAGAACAAGATTTCTTAAAATAATTACCAATTGTTTAATGCACGTAGCATGTTGTTATGCAAGAATTTAACTAATGTATTACATCACTCAGCAGTATATTTACAGTAGTATATTGTGTTGTAGCAGTATGCTAACGTACTTCTTTTTTTATCAAGAAATCCTTTTATACTAAAATACAGACCATTTTATCAGAGAGATAAAATCTCTTTCCTATTTATGTCAAGCTATTTTATTTCCTAAATTGGTACCAAAATAAGTCGAAAAGAACGCAATTGCTACAATACGCTTATCTTCAATCTTATCATCGCGTTTCATTGGACATATAGAAACCAAGACCAAATAAAAAGTTAAATAAGCAAATTTATATATTCTAATGTATTTGAAATTTAACAAAAATCTAATTATTTTTGCAAATTATTTTTATTCAAATAAACAACATGTTTTGGCGCATCTAATGATCTGTCTAACATTATAACTTTACCTTAAAAAAGACCAAAGTTTTAACTATCGGGCCGAGGAGATCAATGGTAGTTGCGTAATCAAACTGGGCAGCGAGGTACACCCCATCTCACTCCAGCGTGTTTGCAACCTATCCCGCACCCCTAGGTTTCTACTCTTCTCCCCCCTCTGCGGATAAGGCAGACCGCTCGTCGCAGAGGATGAGAGAAGGTTAACACGCTGCGAAAAAAGTGGGTGACTTGCGTGGGTGAAGGAGGCAATGAAGAAAGAGGACAGGAAAGGATGACAAATCGAGGGCAAACGGGGTCCTCGTACTGGTGAATACGATACCGAGCGATGACGCCCGTTCTCACTGTCGTTATCGTTGATAACGGCAATAATATTGTGAATTTTTATGTCTACCCTTCCAACCATCATAACCAAATATATAATACGGAAAAAAATCGAACGTGCGCTGCACATTATCTGTTTAGAATTTTTTTTATGGGAATGTATTATAGATTATAGGTGACCAATTCAAGAATCACTAATTACATTGTAAAATTGGTGTACAATAACATTGGGAAAAAAAGTAATTGCAAAAAAAACAAAATTTGACTTGATAAATGTCCAACGATTAATATCAATTTATCGGCTCAAATAAACTTTAACCAAACTTGATACGCTAATAACACAAATAAATTGTGGCAATCTTATAATGTGCAAGATTAATTATTGATATGCGAGTGATACGACCAGTATGATTAAAATACGCAGATCTTAAAAGAAATATTAAATACAATTAAAAGTAGAATGTGCACTCCTTATGTTGCTTCAAATTAATTAAAAAAAAAAATTTTCCATCAATTGGAATTTTAAACTTTTGACATTTCGATATAGATTTACATTTATATTAACTATTATATGCTAACAGAGGATTATTAAAATCTATCTATCATCAAATCAAAATTCGTCATTTCATCTCCTAGCGCACTGAAAATTTAATAAATGCTGATTTACTGACGTACGTCGAGTTGCACCGTCCAACTTCACGATCTGGCGCATCTCCTTCCGTGACTCATACCAGCTAGCGAGCAACGAAGCGACCTACATACATCGACTAACATACCATTTCGCATAGACGAAAGCCTCGTGAAAGTTTCTTTCCACACACAATTCCCAGAGTCAAAGAAAATAATAGTCGCATGTGGCAGTTGCAGTGTAACAACATTGATCTTCTTCCCTTCCACCCTCTTGTTTTCTACTCTCTCCCCTCCCCTTGCAATCTTAAAATTTTTGTAAAATCTTTCACTCAATGTCAGTCTTTTCATTTTCACTAAAAGATTTTAGTTATATAATTGATATATTAAATATATATATAAAATATCTCGATATACATTAAAGTAGGTAATAAGTAAGAAAAATTAACGGAGCTGACTGTCAGATTTAAACTCAAGATCTTTCACTCTCACTGCTAATATTTTAAACTACGGTTGCTCCATTGCTCTCATAACAATTTCTATGAATATTTTAATTGGCCCTATATAGTTCTGTTTTTCTACACTAATAAATTTTTACTTCCAAATTTATTTTACTTCCAAATTTTTGTCTATTTAAATATAACCTAAAACTATCAAAAAAAGTATAAAGTAAAAAAGAAAAAATAGAATAAAAAGATATATTTTAAAAACCGAATTATTCCACATAGCAAAAAATGAGATTACATAGCCGATGTTTAATTTTCCTTCTCCACCCAGTTCTCTATGGTAGAAGTCACTTCTACCATAATTCTCGCCATTCCCGCACAAATAATTTTATCCTTCTAATTCTGCAGCGATGTTATTTTATTTTTCCTCTATTTCTTCTAAACCTTTTTTCTGACATTCACACTCTCTAGTCTGGTTTATTTATTTTCTTTATCGATATCTTTTCTCCTCTTTCTCTTCGTTCACATATACACCACTCTCATTCATTTCAATCTTTCCTTTTTTTTCTATTCTTACTTGATTGTTTTTTTTTTTTTTTCAACAACATTTTGCTATCGATAATAAACTCTGTTTTCTGCCTTCTCTTATTTGTGTTGATCATATCGATTACAAGACTTTTTCTTCTTCTTGTCGTGCTATCTTTCTCACAATATCTTCTTTTTTCAATTTCCTCACATCTACATCTCATTTCTCGATTTGTCCTGTTTTGCCGGATCTCTTCTCGTTGGACTAACCACACGCAATCAATACATCCCCCTCCATATCTCGTATCCCTACCTCGAACCTCCATTCCGACCACTACCCTTGATTCTGACCCACCAATCTCACAACGCTGCTATCCTTATCGCATTCATTTCCTCCCTCTTCTATCTCTTTTAATTCTTAGCACATTTTTAGCACGTGCACAATTTCATACTAGTTTATCATTAATATATGAAAAATTAAGAAAAATTAAGGTAAACTAAGATAAATTGAGCATACTCATTATTTTCTTTTCTATCAACTTATCTCTTTTATACTTTTTCTGTTTTTTCTTTCCATAATTCCGAAATTCCCACGAGTCTCCCCAATTCCTAATTTTCCTTTCTTCATTTTGTTTCTCGATAAACTTTCATTATGACCGAATCGTCCAATTCACTAAAGATCTCGGCCACCATAAAGTCGAACTCAATATGTTTATCATAAGCACCAGTGCCAGACTATAAGTACAGTCATACTACTTATGCAGTAGTACACTGTCAGTAAGTAGAAACTCAGTAGCAGTCGAGTAAGACAAATATAAATCCATTTATCAGAATGATTAATAAACTATCATGTATCTCAGTTCCATAAAATATTCAATCTGTGCTTTACAATGGAAATCGAGTTCGCAATTATTATATGAGCGGAAATCACATCCGAGGAAAAAAGCGCTGCGCGACACTTATTACGAATGAACTTTTCTGAAGAGTTTTCTTGCGTGCATCGTGGCAATTTGCAGGTCCTATACTAAGTAAGCTAAGACCGTTTCAAACTAGAACGTTTTGTAGAAGCATAGTAAAATGAACAAAGCTATGACGTGACATTCTTAAAATTGGCAAGACTCTAATAATTTATGATATTCCGAAAAAGACTGTATTTAATTATCAATTACACTGATTCTAATTATGTACACACGTTAAATCTATTAGAATCAAGGTATTATATTTAATGCAAATTAGCATAATTGAATTATAGCATCAAGAATAGTTAATTTAATAAATTCCTAACTATGTGCTGCTTTATTCATCTAAATGACAGCTAATAAAAGTTACAATATGCAATAATTGAATAATCTATTGGAAACGAGTGATTTAAACTTTTTCACTCGATCGAACATTACTAGTTATGAAATGCTCGGAAAAAGGATGGAAAGACGGGAAGTTCTTTGTGACATCAACGTTAATGTTGAATAAAATGCAGCACGTCTGTTTAAGAGCAACGAGAGACCATAGAAATTAATTTCCCTTCCCGTTTTCGAGCAAGAAAACTAAAGAGATTAACTAAAAGGAGAAGGCACGTAGAGTCACCCCTCTTGCTTTCTTCTTCTACTTTTACTTTCAGGTTCTTTAATTTGTGATTAGCAAAGATTCGATATGTCTCATAAGGCGAGAAAGACAATAAAAATTGTTGAATAGAACAAAGAAAATAAATCAAATTAACCATGTAATTATTTCATTATTGCTACATGTCAATTAAAATGATATATAGATTATCATTATTTATTAATTTGAGCAGATCATAAATAATGCGTGCAGAGAATTACAATAATTCTTATAATCATCTAAAACGAACTTAAGCCAAATGTTGCAATTGCAATTTTATTCTTGTAATTTTTCAAAATATCTGGAAGACATACGTTGAATATTATATATGTTGAATTATAAGTATTTTTCTTACTTTGCGTTTTTCATAATCGAAAAGATGGAGAGAGCAATCCATTGCAACATACCGGCAAAATTCGCGGTCGAAAGTTAAAATACGTCGATAAATATCTGCGTATTTGGGCCACCGGAACACGATCCGCAACGCGACGTGGAGTTGAGCCAACATCGTGTAAGTGCGGAGCCAGACCACCTCGTCCCGAAGATGGCTAAACTTTTGATATCTAAATATTTCCCGTTATTAAGCTATACAGCTGCGATAAATTAAATAACGCTAAATCAACACAATAAAATTTAAAACATTTTTTTTAATATCTCTTATCCGACTCATAAAGATACATGCGTCGCGAAGAATCTCTGTTTAACACTAAAAATACGATAAATGCAACAATTCAATTATCCTAATCCCCTTCCCATTAAAAATTTAATACTATTTGATACAAAGACTGTACTTGATTGTCATGTTTAGACAAAGATCCTGGTAAAACAATTTTAGCTCTAGAAACAGAGTAATAAACTCACTTCAGACAAAGATTCACTATTAAGAACCGCTCGTCTTAAGACAATGAAAGACGTGTATCACTGGGTGCACTCGACGATTGATCTCAATAAGAGCTTCTCTAGCGACAAGAGTGTTGGAGAGAGCCATATTCTGAGCAACAGGAGGTTAAACGAGCCGAGATAATACGGACGACGATGACTCTGTTGTGCGATAATACGTTTTGACGTTTTATTCGTTATAATACAACTCCAATAAAATAAGGCTTTATTATAATATTTATTAAATTAAAATAAATCAAATTCTTTTTCGGTCTATTCTTTTCGCTACTTATGTCCTAATGTGTTAAATAGTCTATTGCAATTTACAATTTTCAGGTACGTTTTGTTATAATATTTAATAATACAACACACCCAGAACTTCAAACGTACTAGTTAAAATTTTTTCGCGGAATATGCGGGTAACTGTAACCGCTCGTTAGTAACGACCCCGGATCAGGGTCATTCTAGACGTTTCATTGATGCCGCGTGACGTATTCACATGGTAACTAGAGTTAACTCGCTCCCATCGAGACCGTGAGAAGTAGAGAAGTTGACCTAGATAACTGTGCCTGCGACCTGGTTTGTCCCATCTTTACCGAAGCTGGTGAATGGATCCGACATGACGCACACACCACCTCATGGTCTCTCTCCCTCCCTTTCTATTTCTCTCTCCTTTCCACCCCTTTGCTCTCCCTCCCCCCTCTCTCTCTCTCTAGCCCTCTTTCTCTCTTTCTCCCTCTCTCCCCCTTCTCTCTGTTTCGCACGCATACACGTGTACTTAACTCTTCTCTCTCAATCCATAACGTTATTTCCTTATGTAATGACAGGGAGATCTACGTAAGAGGCCTTCCCCGACGTAACTCCCGCCGCTATTTCCCAGTGCCATCATTGATTCACATACCCCAGCAATCACGTGTATGCTTACCACACTACAATATTGTTATAATAATGCAATTATTGACGTTCTGTCGCTCTCGTTGACCGATCACAAATTAATAAATAAAATTAACTTAAAAGAGATTCCTTAAAAGGTTAAATAAGAAATTAATTATTCATTTTAAATTAATAAACCTACGACATAAGTTTTATACATCAATTTGTCCGATCAATTTTATCTTGTTGAAATTGATTGTCCGCTTAGCCAGTTATATTTTTCTTTACTTTTTTCATAATTAAAAAAATTTATCTGCAGGACGTGCAACTCTTATTATTATTAATATGACTCTCAGAGTTTATACATCAAAATTGCAAATCTCTAAGCACCATTCAAATAATATACATATTTCAGGAACAATAAATCCTGAGATAATTGACGTTATTGATAGAAAAAATACAAACTCAAGTAAAAGATATTTGCATATTGTTAAAAAAAGAAAAAAAGAACAAAATTCATGGAATTAAATGGCACTTGACGGATTTCATAATTTATCGCGAACGCGGCCGTATTTAGCATCCGGTAGATGACGTCATTGGCGTGTCGTGCGAACTAGTATAATGACACGTGTCGAATTACTGACCGTTCTCATAGAGAAGAATTGCTAATTCTTTTGACCTTACAAAAATAGGGAATTACATGTGAATGATTTGTCAAATAACATGTATTCTTTAGAAATGCAAATCTAAATGCCTCAAATAATCACACATAGAAATTTTTTTATATGTAATTTCCTTTTCAACGTATTGTAAAATACGTTCCAAACAGGATTAATAACCTTTAAATAACCGTAGATAAATTCTTAACATGCAATCTAATTATAACAGATGATTCCATCCACACACATAAATTACCATTCTTTTGTAATAACTAAGCAGATAGCTTGTTAATAATGCCATACGAATGTTACACAGATATCCACCGCGGAGAGCAAATATTTGTATTGCGCACATGTGTTTATAATTGTTTCAACGTAAAAATTTAAGAAAGACTTTTCCATTGAAATGAACATTGAAACAGTTTCTAGAATCAAAATATTCTGTAAAAAATTAAACTGACCTCGTTCAGAACTAAATGCAATATGCTTAATTCAACATGTGGGAAACGTGAGAACAATAGAATAGAAGAGTCAAGTTTAAATTCGAGAAACACTATCTTCTATCACTATCCGAGATACTATCTTCTATATATATTGTTATCTTTCTACGTGATTAGAGAAATGAGAAATTATTACGCAAACATTATCTCTGTTATTTATTAAGTTTTGTTATGTGTGAATTATTTTTATCGATTTTGAAATTGTCTCTAATATCAAAGTTGATCTTTCCTTTAATCTTTCTGTTTTTCTTCTTCGATATCAAGACGCATTCAAAAATTTCGCATTAGTCCCGCAATTCGATCGATAGGCTGACGCGAAGGTCTCGATGGCAGTAAATAAGAAGGGATGACAACGATGTAAACAAAAAGGCGCATACTCCACGAACTTTTTCAGATCGCCATTAAGCGTGACTCCATTCACCATTTTGCCGTAAGATGGCGACAAGCACTGGCCAATTTTCGCTACCCTTATCGACTTTACTGCACCAAGTTATCCTGTCACGCGTTATGTGCAGACTGTAAAACAGTTCGATAGTAAAGCAAATAAAAAATCAATTGATCATCGGGATCGATTTCTCGCATCACATTTGATAAGAGTCGAATCTATGAAAATATATGACAAAGTTTCTTTTTAAGTATATTAAATTCGCAAAACATTTTTTTAAAAAAAACGTACCATTTTAAAACCATACAAAAGTTTTCTGACAAATTTTATGGCTACGAAAAACGTAAACTAAAAGTAGTTTACAAACTTCAATTGCTTCATTTATTCTTTTGATGCATATTTTATTTCACCTAATTCCGATGTTGAATAAAGGTAAATATAAAAATCAGACGAAATCAGACGTTAGCGAAATCGGGCGCTGATGTCCGCGATTTCCGGTGAATTTGCCAAGCAAACTTCAACCGGATATTACCAGGAAGCTGAAGCGTGCTATGTAAATATGAGTCTGACGAGTGTACAAACAGGCGAGCGTTATTTTTCCAAAACGCTTAAAGCTAAAGAGAAAAGTGAAATAAAGCACATTCCATTTTTATAGCTATAATTGACAACATGCTAACCATAATTTAATATATGAATTTGTTTTATAAAACAATTCTCAATATATTGAAAATTTACATGTTACACAACATGGTAGATTTTATCGAAACTAGAACAAATTCACTTTGCCTAGTTCGACTATAGTTCCACCAACATTGGTAAGAGTTTGGTATGCCCTCGATTATCAAGATAATTAACAATTATACATTTTCCAATAAGCTTTGCAAATTGCAAAAAAGATTCTTTGTTCTTCTTGTTTAATTGAAAAAAACAATCTTAGTATAAGCAACCCCATTGAAAACATTGCTTTCAAAATATTGCTGTAAGTGAGAAATTACGCGAAACAGATTTGTGAGTGGTGATTATTTAAAATGTTTCTTACAAATAATTAAATTAGAACTTTGAATGAAATTATAATAATTGTTAATTCTAAAAGAATATATGTCTTATCTTTTTAATGTTCCGTGCACAAGATGCATTTGGGAATTAACGCAGTTATATGTGACGTTGTTATGGGATGACAATATGGTGGGAATATGCAAGCAGGAATAGAAAACGAGGGTGCACGCAGACATGGAAATAAGTCGTGAATAATTGTGCTTCAACACGGATCGATGAATATTCCAGTCACACGGGAGAAAACTGTGCGAATCGTGTGTGTTTATCTTGTGAACGGCGGTATCTATAAAACATTCCAAACAAGTAACTATATTGTCAAAAAAAGGGTTAAAAGAGACTCTTTACCAATATAAAAAAACTTATAAAGTATTGAATTCAAAGATTAAAAAGATTTGGAAACTCATTATTCAAAAGACATGCTGTTTGTTTAAACATAAAACTACAGTGCATGTCACTATATCGCGAATTTACATGTTTCAATAATTGTAATTACAAATCTATAAAAAGAAAATTGTTTTGACATTAGAACACGTAATTAGGTATTTCATATAAATTTTTTGGATGCTGAAAATGTATCACATCAGGATTTCAAGAATAAGTTATAAAGTTAATAAAAGAGAATAAACTTTTGTAACAAAACTTTGTAATTTCTGTTTTAATAAATTCCAGAAACACATACGGAGGCGATTCATTATTTGAACAATTTCATATTTTTAAATATCTCCAATAGATACTGAGACAGTCGATAAAAACGAAACCACTGTTACTTTACTATATCTAACAAAGATACTATTCCGTCGATATCGCGTAGAGCATTTTTACATTTACGTTATTATTATCATATATTTTACAGGATAATATAGCGCGGTATATTAAGAAACACGGTGGTCTCGTGCTAAGTATATTTTTCGTAAAATATATCCTTTCATATATGATATGCTATAGTGTATCTTTTACAAGAAGAATGCTCCTCTGAAAATAAATTGTTTTTTTTAATCTAAAAATTTTGCAATATTTATATTATAATATGCTTCCAATATCTTGGATAAAATATTCTAGAAAGATTTTAAAAAAATTTTTGTTGTATCAATATTAAAATTATTCTATAGCAATTTGAGTTTTTGCAAAATGATAATTAAAATAATTTTCCCTCCCTAAAATTAACATTTCTTTCCATTTTTCTCTGAAAATAAATAATCGTCGTACACTGAAATATTATAAAATGCTGCTTGAAATATAGCGAGGCAATTTGTACTTCCTGAATGACAAATCTTGCCACGGTTGCACGTGCATTTGGCAGCCTAGCCGTCTATTTTTTAATCGACCTCGATCGTTCCTTCATAGCTTTTTCCTCCTGTTTTTTTTCCAACCACATGTGAGAAGCGTAATCTTGGGAGGCAGAAAGCCGAAGCAATTTTAAAAGTTTCTTGACAGCGTGTCAAGTGCTATTGCTAACTTTGTCGATTCTTATTCACTTTATCACCTTCCTCGGCTTCGTCTATTTTATGGTCTTTATCACTCGCGATAAAGTACGAAACAAAAAAGAAAGTAGGCAAGATCCAAATATCTTCATACTGATAAAAGTGAGAAATCAGAAAACGTGTTGAATATAAAACAGAAAGCTATGAATTTTCAAAGAGATGACAAAATCTGGATTCGGAGATTTAATTTATTGATAGCTATATTTAGGAAGGAAAGTGCTTAAAGTTAGAAACTACTTAAATAGTCATCGTATACAACTTTTTTTTCAAACAGAGCATAATACGAATACTAGCGGTCTAATGTGCAACATTGTATCGATAACTTATACCATCGCAATGAGTCGCACGCTTATGTCTCGTATGTGTCCGAAGGCCGTTCAATTTGATATCGGAAATCGATTATCTAACCGATGGGACAATTGCTGCAATCCCATGTGGGTAAAGATATTAATCCGTTATTTTCCATCTTTCGTCGCGTTTCTATATTTGTCGGAAAATTATAAAGATTTACAAGGTATTTATTATGAACATTACACTATCATACAATAAATGCGTATAAATATGGCTGGTTAGCCTGCACTAAATTGATACGAATTAATTATTAAATGGCCGCATATGCTACGTTTCGGTCAAATGTTTCGATCAATTCTTCTTATGTTTTTCGTGTGGTTAAGAATTGTTTTACTTATCTTCAAGCAATTACGTCTGTGTAAATAGGACACCGACTACTTCCGCTACATTTAAGTTTACTATTCGCGTCGTGCGTTGATTTAATTATCGCCAAAAGTAACATTGGTCCAAACTCACTACTGCAGTACAATAAATCCACGTCCTCCTTTTCGAAAACAAGAAACATGACCTTTATTCGGTATTTTGGCAATGCTGAGATTTTTATTACAAACTACCACACATCATATCTAGATAAGAATAATTCTTCTATTGTTTAAATGTTAAATTTTAAATAAAATAGTAATAAACTTTCACATTCCTTAAATATTTTAACATTATCTCGGCAAATATTAACGCGATAAAATTTCAGATGTTGAAAACAGATTACAATTATAATACAGTAATAATTGTCCACATTGACTTTTGTCGGGTGTAATTTCTCTTATACTGTTTTCCCAGTTTTCCAGTCAAGTACGGAGCTAGAACTGTGCGCGAGATATGAGTTTCATATATTTATAACGGCGGCTATATTTGTTGCGGTCTTTAAGGTAAAGCGCGCAAATGACGTCCGCACGGTGCAACAACGGCAGAAGTTTTCTTCCCGGCGCGAGATGAATTCTTAAACGCGGTACTCGCCCTTCCACGTTGACGTAGTTGAGGTGAGGGTGCGCCAAAGGGGTGCCTATATTTATAGCTCCCCGTTCGGGTAATAACCCGTACAAGTTAACCCTTACAATCCCTATAAGCCTCTATTTATTGAAAGAAAAACCTTTATTTCTCTCTTCCACATTACCCGAAACACGCCTGAATTTTTCTCTCTCGGTTAACACCCTTGACAGATCAATTTTGGTATTAGAGTTTATGTCCTTTCCCCTATGGAACAAATTCATTACGGTGATATAAATATATATTACAAGAAAGAAAAAGAAAAATTGGATTAAATTTGATTGAAAGTTATTTGTAATCACTGAAGACGTTCACTAATCTTACGAAATGTCTAAAATTCTTTTCTCTCACAGAATCCGTTTTTTTCCCTCTCAAAAAAAAAAAGCTTATTGTGCCTTTCCTAAAACTCACGTTTGGTCACGTTGCCGATGATCGTGGTATCTGATGTGTCGATCATCTGAAATGCCATAAATGCCAGCTACCGCGGCCATAACTTAGTCTCCACGTGCGCTGGCAATCTAAAGAGCTTCATCAGGCTCATAATCTTCCTGTTGCCGTTACGAGCGCCGATTCCCGTCTAGCATCATCATGCACTGAACACTTCGATCGTATGGATGTCTTTAATTTTAGGATGGATAGCTAAATGAGTACTCACTCGTGACGTGACGAACGATGTACGCGTTTTCATAAACGGACAACTCTACCTTCCTCTTAATTTAAATTCTTAATTAAGCATATATTAAGTAAAGTTTTATAAAAATTCTCAAATCAGGCCAGACAAAATGTTATTCCTTTCTTCTTTCATAGAATCCACCAGCAATTTTTTTAAATAGATTTCTTCGGTAATTAATCGAAAAATTTACGAAACCTAAAAAAGGTCTAAACATGTGAAACAAAATTGTATTCCTATTTTGATTCACATTTTGCTAATTTGTTTCGACGTAAAATCGTAATGATATATCGGCAGCACTGGGTCGATCTACACATGTCGTTGTATCAAACTTTATTGCTTATTTTAATTATCGAAAGTTTCTGCCCGAGTTCCTATTCTGCTTGACTATAAGCAGCGAAAACAGACATAAAGAAGTGCGCAACAAAAATTGAAAAACGAAAGTTAAATATTATTCTAGATATTTATAGGAACAATGGATAGTTTCATCGTCACTACATAGAAATAGATATCTATAAAGAGATACGAAAGAAAGCATTATTCTTCATGTTCTCTTATAATAATTTATGAATATCATTGTAGATTAAAAATTCAATTTGAAGCTTAATATTAGCCCATAGGAAACAGTCAAAATTATTAATTTTTCTATCACAAGCTATCACATTTTGTCGAAAGCAATCGCGAATATGCGCAATGTCAATATTAAAGCGGCAGGAAACCGAAAGGATTCGCAATTCGGACGTACTATTCGGTACGATTTCACGATGCCACTTGCTTCTCTTTGTGGCAACATGAATTTTCATCAACTTTGATCATAAAAGCGTGCTAGTCTAGGTATGGGGGATAAAACAAACTTTTACCGTATCATCTAAAAACATTTCAATTTTTTATCGTTTAAATAAAATATCTTCAATAACGGAGGTGGGTATACAGAAAAACATTTTCAATTCTAGCAAATGGATAAAATAATCCATGTAAACTTGCAAAAACAATAAAATGCACCTATATTTTAATATCTCAATATATTAATAAAATTATATTAATAGAATTAAATAAAATTTAAATAAAAAATAAAAATTGCAATTATATAACTACATAAACAGGATCAGAATACAACAGCGGAAAATCGATTATCGGTGCGTTAATGAGAGTCGGACACTTACGATTAAATCAACTTTGATCGTAGGTACAACGGTACGTAAGTTATGCCATTGTGCGTCCATATACACGTGGTTCGATCGGCCGTGACACGTTTTCATCGTCAGCGCGCTTGTACTCGCGGAAATTGTAGAGTCGCGATGCCGATGTCGCGACTGATTGATGGCGAAATTGCAATCGGTTACCTCGGCAAAGAACAAGGCTTCTCTAACCTTTCTCTAATTTAAAAAAAAACACGTGCGTCCATTTATAAAACGCTTCAACATACATTCTTCAAAGTACATACTTTCCATCCAAACTTCGACTTTGATTGTTAGTACCTTCTTAATGAAAATATTACGATATCAGCTTACGGCGATTACGAATAAAAATGAAAAGATCATGGCCATTAAATCAGAGCATTAAAGGAAAAAGTTGACTTGGAAAGATTGAACGAGCAGATGCGTAGATACGTATGTTTATCGCATAAAATTAGCGCATATAAAGTGCTCGAGCACAAGATGCAATTAGTCGATTCGTATCACTGAATTGTAAAGTACATTATACACGACGAATAGAAGCGGCGAACAGAAGCATTCTGTTAATCTCTGCATGCTCTGAAGAATTCGAATGCTCGGAAAACAAAGGGTAAACACGGAGAAGATATTCTTTGCTTTAAAAAAAAAATGGGATTTTTAATCATAGATTCCATTTAAATCGACGTGCCTTCGAATACTTTCCAAATTGTTGGTGAAATCGAAATATATTTCAGACAAAAGTTTAATTGTTTCAAGGAGAATTTAATCTGACGTCAATAATTTTCTTGTAGAAGATGTAGAGAAAATATGAAGATCAACTTAATTTTTTTTAGTGAAATTGAATATGTTTGAATATATTTTCAATTAATTTAAACAAAATACTTTACACACACACGTCAAAAAGAAAAATATGTAGAGAACATCGTCTCGTTATTTGTCATATTTGCAATACTTTCTTCTTTCAATATACAGAGGAAGAAATTTATTACTTATAATTAAAAAATTATCAGCATTTTGAAGAAAAGTATGCGACACTACTATACATAAGCTTAAAAGAATGAATTACGAGAATTTTCAATAGAAGGAAAATTAACCGTATCTCACTATCATTCTACAGTAAATTACGCGACGCTGCGCTAACTCACACGCGACAATGAACCAAACAATGCACGTTACAATCTCTTTACGCGCGTTTGAACTAATTTGCAACATGAATAACGACCGCTTTCTTTTCCTTTCCATTCTGACTAACTTACGATTATGTTCTCATTGTAATTTGCGCGTCAATCAATGACCAACTTCGCTATCGACTGGCCATTGAAAGTTAATAAATAATTAACGGCGCGCGGCGCGGAAGTTTTGCCTTTGCGGTGAGGAACTACAAGCCACGAACACAAGAGAATTTCCTGTAAAAAAAAAATAAATAAAAAAAATAACGAACTTGTTTTAATACAAAAGCACCCTAGAGATTAAACGCCAAAGATCGCGCAGAATTGCGGATCCGGTGTATATTATACAAGATATCGGTGTTGCGGTCAACAAGCTACAGACTGTATTCCCGTTACATATCGAGCACGTCCGCTTACAGGATCGTATCCGATAACGAAAACGTGAGGCCGTCCGAATTTAAGAACTACAGAGTCGCGTGACCGCGCGATACGATTTATCAGCCGATAAATCTCGTATTAAATCGCATTCATTCCGCGGATCGTATTTTGCCGTCACCGTTTTAATTAGCGCGCAAAATGCCTATTAACTGGTCGACAACCGTATCGAGTATCGCAATGAAAGCTGCCTAAGCGATAACGTCGCTGTTTCACGCACGATAAACGTCGCACGAGATAGCTACCTAGAAAAATACTTCAAGCAAGGTAGAAATATTACTTAATTCTATTCATAATTATTTCTGATTTATAATCTAAATCTCGCGTTAAAATTGCTGGCGGATGCCAGTGACTTTAATAATTGTTAATTTAGTTTAACAAAATATTTCTTATGTGATCGTAAGTGCAGTATTGTCCGTTTAGGAAATTATCATCCAATAAGCTAAAATCTTTACCAGAGGCAATTCACGATCACAATCATAGGGGCCAAAACGATGCACGATGCACGCTTTCAAAGCAATCCACTTGCACGAACGTTTTATTCGATTTGAATTATACACCATCGAAGAGCAATTTCACGAGACCTTTCCATCAAACGCACCCCTGATTACGAACGCTGAACGAGCCCAACATTGACACTTACTTAGACACTTACTTAAAAAAAAGTCTAAGCGCGATTGTTTCATTTCGTACAGATTAACCCATTTTCGTTTGAATTATTTCTCTTCTCTGATGTGTGCATCGCGGTATTGCCTAAAGCAATTACTACAGGCTAATATTATTTACTCTTTGTATCTTAGGCACATAATATCGTTTTCATCGTTTCATTTTGTTCACTTAAAATCTGAGACTTGAACATTATGTCAACTGCAATCGAAATCATCAGCAGATGAGACGAACATGAGTGAAGTTAGGAAGAAAACGGGTTAATCGCGCAGCGAACGAGCCAGCCCTTCTCGCGAACGCACGCCCGATAACTATCGCGACTCGTAGAAGGTAGCAAGAAGATAACCGGCCAACAGCGATAGCTGCCTTAGTTCGCTGAAAGCGCGTGCCACGCTGTCCTTCTAAGTCCACCCTGTGGTAGCTTCCACTACCGCGACACAATCGCCCCCTCCCCCCCCCACTAACGATCTCCATCCCCGCATCCCGAACGTTACTTCTACCCTTTAGGGGACGACCCACGGGGCGCCTCTTGCGTCGCTAGCTCGATATTCTTTCCGCACTTGTGCGCCAAAGACAATCAAGTACATCCACCAGTCTATCCCGCAGAAATCCAAAGAAAAGGAAAAAGGCGAGAGCAAAGGTGAGATAATAGTACGTTTTATTTGCATTGACGATCAATCAGAAGTGCAATTTGACATCGCGACGCGAATTGCGAGTTTGGCAAGTAAATCGCTCATAAGTCAATTTAGCTGTACCCTGCTGAACTGTGTAACCCCCAAAAACATAAAATAGATTCTGTAATAATTTCACTTTTCTCTGTCAAACTAATATAAAATTGGTATAAAAACTGATTGGACAGACTTTCTTCACTGTTCATTATTATTATAGTCATATCATGTGAGGGCAAACTGTGCAAGGCAATAGAAAAATTAATAGAGCTAGCTTGCAAATAACGCGTGTCCATAAGAAGCCGCGATATCAAATTGCCACGACCGCGACGTTCGCAGAGAAGTCCAAGAGGTACAGGCTTTCGGTGGATGTTATTGATACAAATAAATTTAGTCCCGACTGTATTTCCATCGTCTATTAATATCGGCCAATATCGATAGTCCGACTATAACTTCACCGAGGTCTGGTTCTTACAAACTTAATGCGTGCCATGCATTAAGCCCGATAAGGACGGAATTTCAAACGCATTTTTCTTTCAATAATCTTTTCTTTTCTATGTCCTCAATTATCTTAAAATATTTTAATATAAAAAATATATAGACGAAAATTATATTATTCATGTGAACAACGTAGCATAAAAATTGTACGTTGTCACAAAATCATAAGAATGCAAAAGTCAAAATTGTCTCTCACAGATCATAGGCAGTTCAAGTTATGTATTATAGATTTTATAATCTCTCATCGTTCAGCTCATCGAACACTTACAGATAACTAATAATAGTTTCATATAAAATCCAAGGGCAAATAAGTACACATATACGTGGGCGAATTACGGTCAAAGGTTAGCTTCTGCTTCCGAATGACATGGCAAATCCTAGTATATGAGAGATCGCATCTTTAATAAAAAAAGAAATTCATCTTTTTCGATTTTTTCATTCCTGTTTTTCAACGTTTATAATAATATAGTTATCATGCCTACACGTGTGCGTATAGTCTTTGCTTAAAAATGTGATTGATGTGCTAACACGATGTGGTGGCACGTCACATACACGCGACTGATCGTGACCAGTGCATATATATTATCTGAGTCATAATGGGTATTATCGTGTGGCCAAATACGGAATTGGGCCATTACGAGATGCGACACGCATCAAATGGCGTCCTTATTGATCAACAATATAAGCCATGACGCAAATTCGGCTACGAAACCAAGCGAGAGCTGTCTGTCGCGTGGGTGTGCAAGTCGCCATTGACTCGAAGAATAAACGCGGAAATGCGGATACCGAGCGCGTTTACCAGTTCACGTGTAAGAGGAAACCGTTAGCAGGAAACACCGGCATTAATTAGACTTCCGGAATAAGTTTGATGCCAGCGTCGCCCACTTGTGTTCGACAAATATCTTACGAATATCTTACGTGATGTCTGAAGGACACTATTTGTAAAATTAAATTGGACAACTATATTACTAACAAGAGTTCCCTCCGATTTAGTATATAATTTCCATAGCTTTTTACATCTAAAAAAAAGCACGTATTATACGTTAAATTATCTTAAATTTTAAATCAAGTTCGTTTTTTAATGAGTGCAACGTACATATAACGATGCATACGAATGTAAATTCGATTTCACGCTTAAGTAGTTATATTTATGCATAGTTAGATGCTCGTTACATCTCTCTGTATATTCAAAGGATAAACGAGCAAATCTCAAATACCAAGATGTGAAATAAATATGTACTTAAATTCGCTTTTACGATTAAATAGATGCTATCATTTTCAGGCTAATTACAGATTTGCTCGATCAGAGTTGCAAAAGTAATCGACATATCTTTTCTTAATTTAGTTCTTAGGTACCTTTTTACTTTCAAGTCGGAGAAGCCTAATTAATAAAATATAAAATTTTAATTAATAAAAACTCTAATGTTGAGCGCCAGTTTATGTTAAATAATTAGGAAAGTCGTTTTCTACATAAACAAATCTTGTGCCCAACAAGTAGCAACATAAATTCGATTTCACGAACGGTTACCTCAACGAGTAGATACACAAATGTAGACAGAACAAATACATTCGTACAGATAGCCAATATAGATATCTTTACGGGAAGACAAAGTAACTATGTCCGTAGAACGGCGAATAAAGTAGATATGTACACACAGGTAGAGACAAACTAGATACTTCCGTAGTCCGCACGCGAATGGACAAGTATTAAAAGTGGAAATCTATTACATGACGAATGTTCAAAACTTATATTAATGTACAGAAATTTATTATGTTATTAAAGAAAAAAAATACACGATGGAGTGCATCCTTTTGATATTAATTGATGAAATTTTACTTGCAGAAAATAATGACAAAATATTGTCGCGTGTTCATTCGTGCATTATTATATAGAACTCCGACATGTACTCATTATGTCTTTACTTAATCTTTTCCGGCCAAGATATGTCGCGCCATCCATCCGGGCGAAGGTCAGGATTTCCTTCGCAAAATTGTCGATAATGCAGTTACCATGCAGCGTGTACGTCGGATCGTCTATCGATTTCGGCACCCAGTGACCTATTTTCCAATCGAGCTCGAGGGGAACTTTCGTAAGGACACGAATCTAGCGCCGTTTTCGGTGAGCGCAAACGACCGCAAGATTCCTTTAAAGAAACGACGAGTCGCCTTTAAAATTCATTACATTACATGCCCTTCGAAATCATAACACCTTGTAGTTTCAATTATTTTTCTACTATTCAAAATAACAAGATATTTCGTCCTTAAGTACCATGCGAAAAAAGATACCGTCATGGATCTCTTGATTCCGATCATCTTTTTATCTATTTAAAGTAGTTCAAAATATCTCAAAAAGTTTTCAACATACTTTCAAGTTTCTAGAACAAATATCTATACTTTATTTTGGAAAAAAATAAAATGTAGTATAATTTGTCTTTGAAATTTCGAGAAACTTTCATGGATAGAAATCGGTCGGACACGAAATACGTATGATGGTACCTTAGGCCCGTTTTCAATGGCAACTAAAAGATTAAATTAATTATAACTTAACACACTCTTTCATAAACTTATGGTTAAATAAACTAAAGATTATGTGTACTTATATACACGCGTAATTTTTGATTTATTTAATCATAAGCTTATAAAAGTATGCATTAAATAATTATAATTAACTTGACTTTTTAGTTAACCATATATTATAAAACTTTAAGGGTTAAGATGCACAAGTGGACCAACCTGTATACTAAATATTCCTAAATGAAAGTTATACAATATTTGAATTTAATGAATATCTGAAAACATTCAATATGGAAAATATTTTCTGGATGAAAAGTAATCACACAAAAATAAAGAGGCTTCATTGTACTTAATCGCTTAAATTATTTTTTAAAAATTCTAAAACGTATGCGTAGCATTGCATCAGAACAGGTGCATATTCACTTAATAAATTTGCGTTTTGCCGTCCTCGACAGTTGATTTTAGAAGGCCTTCGGTTTGTCAAGAGAAACCAAGAGAAACAGGATACCAAGGGAATATCGCATCGATAGTTTCAAACGATTGACCAAACTATATTGATCGAGGTTATTGTCCCTATAAATGTACCGTGCGCATACATTTTGTGTGTATCTATGCATATTTCGAAAACTACATCCTGCTTTCAACAGTTCTGTTAATATTGATTAGTGTATCTTGATATCGATATATTTTAACGTTTCGCTTGCATCAACATGACCTTTGTACAATCGATTAATTAAAAACGGAGAGTGATGGTTGGTCAACGCAATTATCGGTCAGAAGGTAAAGGAAATATCGAATTCAATGTCTCTTAAAAAAAAAAAAAAAAAAATCACAAATATTGTGTGTGTATGTGATTAATTATATAAAATATAAAATACATACCAATAAAAATGAATAAATATAAAATTTCAAAAGTAACATGTGTACATGAGTAACAAGCTTTGATTAATTGGTTGTAAGTTACTACTTCAATCTGCAAATTATTTTCAACAAAAAAAAAAACAAGGTCTTAAGTGAAGACATGTAATTTAATTGCAAACCACATTTATTTTAGAGAAAGTTTAATTAACACGATGCGCGAGCAAAGTTATAATAATCCTTAAAACTTCGGCAGATCCATCATTACGATAATTAGGATGGCCCACTTCGGAAAACGACACGTGGGTGTAGTTCAAGTGCGGACTCTCGATTAACGCGATTGCCACAGAATGATATGTAAATTGAATTTCGTTAAGCATCGCGCACAATGACGATAATTTCCCATACTATAAAAATATTATTTCAATGTTGCATTAATTTCTTTCGAGTAAGTTTTGAATTACGCACTGACTGTTGAAAATAAATGATTATAGATATTTTATTCATAGTTAGACATAAAATTTAAGCTCCTTCTTTAATGATTAAAGATTCAATATTGAACAATTTAGGAGTGATTGAGAATAATCAGCAAAAAGTATTTAATTACAGAAAAATATCAAATTTTCATGCAAGAATTCCATTGTATTAAGGCACTTTCATAAACAAATAATGAAGTGTAATAATACTTTTTAAAATTCTCATATGACCATTTTTATTCAATTTTTGTGATAAATAAAGTAAAATGAAATTTTGTGATAAAATGAAACAGCCAAAACAAATGCAACGATTGGTGCATGTACGCACACGTGGCAGACAGCTGGTTAGAACCCCGGATAAATATGTCATGTAAACACATATAAGTGAAGGGAAACATATGAAATCCGCATTTGAATACACCTGGCTACCATTACCGTCACAAATATGGTTAAGACAGCGAAGATATTATAAAATAAGCACACTGATAAATTTCTTATATTCGATCGAAATATCAATTTTAATTTATTGTTAGTTTGCTCTTCATGGGAGATCAAACGACAAAAGTAAATAGAGAAACTGTGTTTCTCTTAAAAGATTTTCGAAATTAATAAGTATTATTTTGTAAATGCTTTGGATTTTATTTTAAAAGAATAAAAATAATCAATGTTTTTCATACTTTTATTTAGAAAATTATTTGTTTTATTAATACTTATGACATAGCAACTTTTTTGTTCTCATTTAATTTATCTCAACTTTTAATTATCCTAATTTCAAAATTCAGCGTATCATAATATTGATTCTCTTAATTATGTTTTTGTTTAGGACATACTGAGCATGAATACGCATAATAAATGCTCTTGTATAATCGTAAATAATTTGATAAGATTAACTCAAGCTAAATTAAACAGAAATGTAATGTTACCTAAAACAACACGCAACGAGATAATAATCCTAAATCAGAGAATTTACACAAACATATTAGAAATTCAAACTATTCATTCTACAATTGAAAATTTAAAACATGTCTCAAAATATTTTAATTTAAAATATTAGAATATGAATTTAGAAAGTTAATTCTATAAAGATAAATAAATACAAAAATTAAATTTTTTTCAAATATCATAATTCAAGGATCTAAAATTCAAATGTATCAAAATATCAATTTTTATTTAAAAATTGAAACCTAAAATCTTTTCTGAAATTCCAAAAAGTTAATAATAACAATAAACGTTAAATAATTTCAGCTTTTGCACTTTATTTATAAAAAAATAATCTAGAGAGTTTTCAGACTAAACTCTCTTTTTCTAATTCCCGTTTTTACGTTCCACTATTTGACTTTTGCTAAACTATTTAATGATTAATGTTTTAATGTTTCCGTTTTTAATAAAATAGAAAATAAATTAATACAACGAAAAAATTGCGTGACGTCAAGTGATAACCAGAAAATTGTTTATCATGTGGACTTTTTACGCCTTGCTACATCATACACAATGTCGTAGGCAGGGCGGATCCCCAGGAGTGTTGCCCTACCCGTCGACACAAACTCTGTTAAAAACACGTTTCAAACCCGATTTCTCAAAAGCAGCAAGTTGCAATAGCTAGTAAAATTATTTAAACAGTTATTGGTCATTGATCAAAAGATGCTCACAAATTTTTTGAAAAAATGCGTAAAGAAATAAGACTTTTATTAAACTCTGTAATGAACTTTTATTAAGTTCTGTGGAAGATTAAACGGTTTCTAATTCAATGATCTATATCTCCAATAATTTTTTTATTTCCTTCTGAGCAGCTTGTATGAATCAATTTATAATAAAAATGAATTCTTCAAATCAAATAAATTTCTTTGTAGAATAAAAGCAATTACATTTAATGCGCGCCAAAAAAGGGCTCAAAAGAGAATCAATGGAGGTAGGAAAATGAAGACTACTAGAGGCAGGAAATAATAAGGAAAATCAAGCTACCAATACGTATAGATGTGTTGGTTCGTTCGTTCGTTTATTCGTTTTGTGTGTATGTGTGTTTTGTGTAACCGTACGTGGTGTACCGTGTATGTAGCTGTGTCAGGATTCTATGATGGACTCACCCGCCAGCAACCAGGATCATCTGCATGTTGCATGGAGGCGGCCTCTTTGTTGCTTTTTCGCAGAGGGGTCAATCCGGAGCGGTGAGTCCTCTAGTTTGGCATGCGGTGACAGAATAGAGCTATAGAGTAGGTAACTAGAGAGATAACAGGAGGAAGAGAAGGTCACTGCCTTGTTCGAAGTTCGAAGCGATACGTAATTTTGCCAACTTTTATTTTTTTATTCACCGATATATTTTCACTTTTATAATATACTATTATCTCATATATATAACAATACCGAACTTATCATCGCAAATATTTTTTAATTTAAGTTATTAAATAACTGCACGCGTACAATGATCCCAATAAAAAAATGTAAAATTTTACTTCAGTTTACTAATTAATTTATAATTACTTCGAACAAGGTAAAAAAAAAGAAAGGTGATAGATGTAGTAATGAGAAGAAGATTCAAAAGTACTTTCTAAAACGAACTAGCATAGTAAAAAATGATGAGAAAGAATAGAAGTTAAGATAAGAAAGTCGAATAGTAAGAAAAGTGATAAGAGGATTCAATAGACAGAAGTATACATATGTATAAACAGAATAATTCGGAATTATACCATCTAAAGTTTCGGTGACGTGTTAATCTAATTGAAATAAAAATGAGCTGATTAAATAAAACTAATTTGAATTTTATCGTATTAAAATGAATAAATAAAGTTTTAAATTTCTTTAAAAAGTTCTCTATCAAATATTTTTAATCAATGAATATTTCTTATACACGAAATATTTCAAGGAGAGAATGATTAGCAAGATAATATTCATAATTAAAAAGTTTTGGTAAACAGAGTTTTAAGATCATAAATAAGAAGTTTCTTTTGTAATTAATTCAAAAATTTATAATAAATTTCAGTTTGATACATTGATTTTGCCTTGACATAAAATTTGATTCGAATATTTAAAAGATATAAATTTAAGAACTTACTTAAATTAATAACTAATATTTAAAACATTTAAAATAAAACAATGCGATTATAATTCTCTGAACAAGTTTTTAATTTAATAAACGAGAATTTATTCTAGTTTTACATTTTCATCTCAAACATTCTAACGCGTTACAAAATATCTGTTCTAACGCGTTACCAAAATTTTCGCTGGTATCACCAAATTTTCCTGTCTATCGAATGGCCCATAACAGGATTTCAACGTTATAAGTTTTTTTTAAATACATTTAAAGTTTCATATTTTATAGAACGATGATTTATATAAAAAAAATTATATAAAAAAAGTTACTACCTTAAATTATTAGCATGACTAATCGTAGATGATTGTTTTTCACGGTGCAGTTGTAAAAAGAGTATATCATCTATGTTATAAGGATTGTAAAATTAAATACTTTTTAAATAAGAAAGCCTTTTACGATCGAATAACTTCACTTCGAAAATTCGATTAAATACTTTATTTTGTTACACGTATCTGATGCGATAAAACAGATATTATACTAAAAAAACACTGTAATTGTACTAGAAAGCATTTAAAAAGATAGAAAAAGAGAGAAGGGAAAGGAAAAGAGAGGAGAGAAGTAGAGAGAAAAAATAAAAGAATGGAACGAAGAAAGAGAATGAAAGAGGAAAGAGGAAGAGAGAGGCTTTTAATATATTGTGTAGTCTAATAACAAGAAACACTTCTCAAACAACTAAGAGATTACTTAATTATTTTGGAACAATTTACTTTAGAACATACGTTTACGAAGGCTCCTCGGACTCTAAAATAGCTTCTAGAATATCATTATTTTATATACTTCCTTCCTGTTACAGGACATCCTATATACAGCATGTTCCAGAGCTATCGCATTTCTTTTAAATCATGGATTCTATGATTATTTCAAAATTGACTTTTTCTTAGCAAGAACGTGGAAGGAAATGTAGGAATGAATTACAGTCTCAGAAATTCTAATGTAAAGCAATAATTAGGCTATTATTTATACTTGAAATAAACCAAATTTAACATGCTGAAAAAGAATTTAGAAAAAAACTTGGAGTAAAAATTTAGAAGATACAATTTTATAGAAAAATTCTAAAAAAAAGTTTAGCTAGGAATAAGTCAGTTTTAGCATCCGAGAATCCTTGTCTAATGGAAAATGCAACAGTCTTTGGATATTCCGTATATACATAGAACTAGAGATGTAGATAGAGAAAGAGAGAAAAGTACAGTGGCTAACTGGCGATGGCCCAGCAGATCGCCGTGACGGCTTGCGCTATTGTACCTTCCCGCATGTTGCGTCTAACCACCACCGAGGCCCGTGTGTTACCCACACACACACCCGTTGCAGGACCTTTAACGCATCCACTTATTAAGAGTATCGTTCACTGTCACGATGCACTATCACACATTTGTCAATGACGGCAACCACCCTGACAACGGTACTACTGAAGTATTCCATTGCGTCACCACGTTGTGTGAGGAGTAATTCGCGTTTTAAAATTCGCCCGACAACAGAGCAATGAAAATCAAACGCGAGACAAAGCACAGATCACCCACCGTTACTCCGAATGACTCGTAACGATCGGTTGAAGATAACTTTGTGTGGCCGTCATTAAACTTCAATTAAATTTTATTTAATGAAACAATCTCGCTTTCGTAACGGTGCTCGAGGATGGGGACTCTGGAGCAAGAATGGATCAGAAAAAGAGAGGAAAAAGAACACTCGTCTTCGATTATATTACTTTGATAAACTATCATATAATGTCGTTTGGAAAATCTTTTCTAGGACACGTTCAGACGAGTCCACGAAATGCGAATCTCTGATGTTGTTTGATTCTATCTAATTGTAAATCTCTTTCGAATTCTATCACAAATGTATTTTAACTCGTATACATCAAAATAGTCTTTTGAATTTTTCGTACAGTCGAAAAAAAAAATTGCGTCAAACTACTAATTCGTATAATTCTTTATCTATATCATAAAGAAGTTTTTTAAGTAGTATTAAAAAATTTCTTGTACACTATTATTCATCAGTGATCTAACAAGGTCAATTGATTTTGTCAGATGCGTCCATCTCTGACCACGTTTCTTCGTTATTCTCATTCGTGTTCAATATCGTGTTGAATTATGTGTCACATCAGAATAAACTTAAAGATAGGGAAAATAATCAAAAAAGAAGAAATATTAAATAGGAATATAAGGATTAGGAGATCAAGCAAACAAAAATTTAAGTAACTTTAAAATTTTTTAGGATTATATAATATCTCATTAATTTCTGCTTCTTTGAAGATTTCAGGCTTTAAATATGGAAAAGATCTTTCAACAATGATTAAATATGGAGTACTTCAAAATACAAAAAGAACTAAATTGCAGTCTTCTTTTTTAGAGCCATCAAACAAACCACTATATTTATTTAGCCACCAATTTGATTGCTGTTTTATATAAAACGGATCAAGATCTCTTTGAATGCAAAATTTTGGTTACGAGGATTAATAAACGATCGCAGAACATGGCTTCTGAATCATTCAAGGTCGAGCGTCAATGTTTAATTGCCAATATAAAAAAGTAATAAAGTAATTTGCTTACGTGCTTAAATAGAGTCACTAAAGAGATTTAAAAAATCCTATTTCAATTTGAAAAATTTTTGAATTAACTACCTATTGAATGAATTTTAACACACCGTTTCATATGACAAAGTTGACGTCATTATATATTATGATATTTAAAAACGACAAACGACAATGTAACGGAAACGTGCCCGCCAACCAGGCGGGTCCATCAGTCCATTCGCATCATGTGCATGAATCAGTCTAGATCACGTTTATCATTCTATCAACAAATTCATGAATCTCCGGCTCGTATAAACCGAGATCTCAGAATGGGACAGGGATGAAAAGGAGAAGTGATAAGGAGGTGGTAAGGAGAAGCCAAAGTAAAATCGAATCACAAGATTGAAACACCAGTAACGGCACACGGAATGTTATTCTCAGTTACGGCCGGGTCCACCTCGACAACCACGTTGCTGCGAATGGCTTGCGTAACCTTGTCGATCACCAACAAGCGGACAGTGCGTGCTGACTAAAAGGAGCACTGGGAGGAGAAGCAGGGGCGGGTAGAAGAGAGGAGGCTGATCGAACGAAAAGAGAGGGAGTGTGAGCGATCACTGTCACAGATCACACTACTAGAGTTCCCGCGGAGTAGACTGGTCCGCGAAGAGAACACGTTTCGAGCCGTAGCGAGCCCGGTGGGTTTCTGAATCACCGAGTGGTGCGTGTCAGGAGTACGGCAGTAGCGACCGGGTAAGTGGTAGCGGGAGGAACGGAAAAAACGAGAGGGCGAGAGAAAGAGAGAAAGAAAGACGAAGGATGGGTGGGAGTGAGAGACGTGACGACACGCGTTTAGGCGGCAACTTTGAGAGCTTCGACGTAGCACTCCCGTCTTGAACGGTTGCACGGGCAAACCGTGCGTGGTGACCACGAATGGTCCACGCAGGGTGAGAGATCGGGTGCGACCCCCGGTGGGACGTTGGGGCGGCAAAGGTACAGTGGAAGGCGCCGGTCGAGGAACACCGCCAGGAACCGCCGCGGCGTTCTGCGGAGGCGCCACCGTGACTACGAAACCTCTCTCTCCCCTCGCGCTCCTACTCCCTCTCAGCAGTTGGTTGCGCGATGCACCCCTATGTACACGTGTACATGCGCGCGCGCGCGCGTGTGTGTGTTACATGCTCGCGTACACGCACATAGCCTAAACGTGATCAAAGTATGCTTGTATGTGTGTGTGCACGGATGGATGTGTTTGTGCGGAAGAGAGAAGTAGGTGAAATCCACCTTCCCTACCCACCCCATCCGGCCCGTTCGTGCTGCTGCTCGTGCGTGGGCTTTCGCGGCCATCGAAGTCGATATCCACCCCCGTCCCGACCAGTGGCTCGCGTATTATCTTCAAACGTTTCTCGGACAGTCATTTTGGGGATTCTCGGGGGTGTCCCAACTCCCCTCTCCCAACTACTCAATCCTCTTTCATCGTAGTTTGTAATTATCTGCTTGTTTCTTGTCTACCGTGAATATTGGTAGAGCAGAAAGATTGATAGAACACATATTGTGTATAAATAAAATTTTAATTCATTAAATTGTGAAAGTTTATTGTGCGCAATATTGAAGATTTCCTCAGTGTTTTCGTAAATCGTAATTAAATTCATAGATCGAAATTCAAACAAGAACGCTGTTGCACTTCATCAACGGTACAGTGCAACAAGCAAGACGAGCTTATTAATTTGTAATTACAGAAAATAGAATAAAAGCAATCTTTGGGTGTTCCTATATGCTATAGAAACACGTGATTCACAAGCAAACTTCCACAACTCTCTTGATATCTCCAAAAGATTCTCCGAAAAGAGAACCTTTCGACCCTTGAAACCCTTGAAGAGTAAAAGTAAATATCACGTAAAAGCGAAAAGCTGTTTAACCATTGAATCTCTCTGCTTGTTAAATGTAGAATTTTGATATTCTTGATTAAATAATCTTTAATTTATTAAAAATGTCAAATACTTCAAAGAAAGCTTAATTAAGAAACAAATTTTATCAACAAATTATTATGACGGTACTTAATAGCTATCTAGGCTCCCCTAATTTTAAGCATCAATGCCTCGCCGCAGGATATCCCTCGACCTCGAATAACGCGAAGCAATTCCCAACGTAACTTAGGAAATATCGTGCGATGGAGCGATGTAGATGTGCAGAATGACAATATTTTATCGCAAACACATTTCATTTGTGATCATTACATATGCCCAGTATTGATATTTCGCTTCTAATATTTTTTTTGCATTAATATGTAACTTTAACATATTTGTATAATTACAATTGTAATATAAGTTCATGTGCCTCAGTTAGCAAGTTAAGAACTTAAATTTAAATTATACAAGAGAACAAAAAATTTCAATTCCTTACGAAGCTATAAAAGCTATAAAAGCTTACGATCCTGAGCACAAGACGATAATGAACAAACCGAAATGCGTTGTGTGTACACGCCATCCAGCGGACAGCTTTCGAAGCTAAATAATCACGTCGCAAGCTTTATGACGCTTTTAAAGCTTGCAATGGTATCATCAGAGTTAAACACTGTGTTACCATCTCGACGAGTGTAAGAAAAAGTAAACGAAATCTCAAAAATCTTATTCGTACAAAGTACAAAAATCATTATCATTCATTATCATTTCGTCAAGTTTGAATGGGTTTATAAAATCACATAAACAAACATAGCACGAAGATCTAGCTACGACCGTAAAAGGCTTTTCTTATTTAATTTGTATTAAAAATCATTATATTATTAAAATATTTAAGTTATTATTAAATCTTGTTTTTAATTTAATGTACAATCATTGCATTATTTAAATCGCTCCCATGTAAGATTTTGTTTTATTTGTATTATAATATAAAAAAGTTAATCAATTTCACAATAATGATAATTAGCTTCGTGCGCACACGTGCGCATGATCACAGAGAGTTACTACTATAAAAATTTACATTTATTTTTTTATAATTATCACTAACTTCTGGTTGAGTTTAATGTGCGGTTCTACGCATAATTGCAGTATATGTAAAGTGCAATACACCATGATACAGTAAAAAAACACTACATGTTGAACTGTATCGTCCATATATAAAACTTAATTATTTCATATTAATTATAAATTTAACAGTTGATATGACATATATTGTTCCACTATCTACGTGAGATTATACACATTGCTGCATTATATTTTAATTAATTTTTCAGAAATCTTATACGTTATTAAAATAAATTTATCTTTTTCGTGTTCCTTGACACGAAAGATTAATATTTCATAGAGAAAATTAAATAATTAATTTCACTTAAAATCAGTCAAATTTTGTATAGATTTAAATATCAGCAACAAAAATTGAACATAAAAATATATATAATAAAAATTATTAGTTTGTGCTTATATAACAACACATTTCGTGTTTATGAGCGATTTTTAACGCGTCAAAAACGACTGATTGATTGTGACATGAGACCATGTGCCAACCTCTAGTTAACATAAGGAAGACCATGATGATTACGATTACATCAACAGTGTATCAACAGATCAATATAGTAAAAATAAGAATATAATTTCCATAATATCAAATTCAATATGTCCATATCTTTTGTAGAACAATAAGAAATTTTGGCTAAAAGCAAGCATCTCAAAAAAATTCCCATCCAAAAAATCTCAGGATAAAGAATCTTAGCAATCTAAAGAAATTGATATAAATTACACACATAAGCCTTACATAAAAACTAAATTTTTCAATCATTGATAAATATAACTTGATTGCCAAAAAGTTATTAAATTATTACAGTTTTAACGCATTATTTCTAGTGACAGATATAACAATCAATAATTCAAAGCTCCTTATATCACAGAGCACGATCAATTCATACTATCAATGGTTCAATGGACATGAATAGATAAACTCCATTTGTATTCCCTACAAGCATTAACAAGCACGTTCTCCCTTCATATTTCACAGGAAATAGACAACAAAGAAGAAATCGCAAATACGATCACTTCAGATACTTCAAAAGATAGATGAGAGTATTGAATGACGGATCAGGCGTATTTCACACCATCCATAAATAATCGAATGAATTGATTTGGACACAAACTTCGTCTACAACGACCGCAAATTTGTACATTTCTTTAAATCCAAACGCGAAAGTATCTACCAACTTTTTCATTATTTAGTTACTTCAAAACAACATTCTAAGTTTACTATTTATTTCGAATCAAGCAACTTGAAGCTATCAAGATACGGAATTTATTAAACTCCCGCAGGGATCACGTGGAAATTTTCGAAAACTCAAGTTGATTTTTCAACTTTAAATTAATCGGCGGATTTTCAAACTCGGACATATATACCAAAAACATGTAAAATACATTAAAAAAAAAAAAAAAAAACAATCATCTGTCAGCGACCTAAATGATCTGACTAAATTAATCTGCGAAAGATTAAATTTTGCATTATTGTTGAAATTGTTAAACAGATAAATAAATGTTTTTTTACAATACTTTTTACACAGAAAGAAATTTACTACCACAATAAAACTATAGCTAAAACCTATTTTTCGTTGGAAAATTCTAAAGAAATTTGTTTATAAAAATACAAATTTGTTACTAAAACGAAATAGTTTATCTCTAATAGATATACTTTGATTATAACAAAAATTATTATAGCAAAATAATTTGCAAATTCAACAGAATACTTTTGAGTAAATAAAATTAGAATTAACAATAAACATAGATAATTCGGCCTTTAACGAGCAATAAAGCCGAATTATCTATGTTTATTGTTATTCACTTGTACGAGCTTGTCTCTATTTAGATTATTTGAAAATTAAAATTATTGATAAATCTTTTTACTCTCTATGTAATAATTAATTAATGCACTACATGCTATGACAGCATACTATGCAAATATACCTTTCTTCTCTATGTACATTTTATGTACACGTGTTTCACGATCATCTTTTGACAAAGAGCTATTTGAAAGTTCCAAGACAGAAAGCCATTGCTGTCCGGCATATCTTTCATCAATATGGTTAGGTAAAGCAAAGGCCTTTAAAGGGCTTCCAAATGTTCAAGGACGCAGAAAGATGTAAGTTGTCACGTGTAAAGCACGTGCCTTTATAAGTGGCCTCAGACGTTCATATTTGGGTAAACTTCGCCTAAATGTCACGTTGTTAAATAGTCATGTAATAGGAGGTAATAAGCTTTAATTCTCGTTATGGAACAACTTTGAAATAAATTTTTCACTAGTACCAAAAAAAAAAGAGAATCGATTCTATACTCGATGAAGAATACATCTTCAGTACTGGCAATCTACATTGTAGTTTGTGTAATTGCTGGAAATGTATTTATGTTTTTGTATTGTATCTATCTCCTATTTATTGAATTTCTCATATAACATGTATCTTTATAACGCTATAAATATTTTTATACTTCGTACAATCTATTTCACACTCTATGCACAATTGTCATTAAAAATTAATATTATCAAAATCATATTTGAGTAATTATCACGTAAAGATAACGCTGCGCACCATGTCAAATCTTTCTTAGTTAACAAAAATTTTTGAACCTTTTTTATGCAAATATTGCATAACATTTTTTGTTTTATAGTAATATTTATCACAATGTTTTTGTTTACTGTTTAAACGATTCTTTTGAAATCATTCGAATCATTTGATTTTAATGATTTATTAAAGATAAACTTTAAGCACGCCGGAACGTATGTATAGATGTTCTACTAGACGTAAAAGAATTAACATTACAATTTTTTTTATATTGCATTCTAATATATAAAAAATTAATAGACAAATAAAAATAAAAAAATCGATACAAAACAGAATCCTATTAGGAACAATAAATTTAATAATAAATTAAAAAATAAAGAAATAAAAGTAACAGCGAGAATGTAATCGTAAAATAAATGACCGTGTTTTTTTCGCTCCAGATTCAAGTCGAAGCTCGCGCGCGCAAAATTTAATTTACGTTTCGACGTCCTAGGTAAGGCAGGGATTACCACGAAAGAGCAGACGTAAGCAACGTAAAAAGACAAAAAACTGGAATGGAATCGATCGCGAGACGCAATTAAGAAAGACGAGAGATGAAGTCCGCGTTCGTTGGACTAATCGTAATGCGATGCAATAGAAGAAACGCGATACAGAGAAACTTAAATAACGATACGTGGGTAGATAAAGTGGAAAGATAAATGTAACGCATAAATATAAAAGGAAAACATATTAGTCTTCCAGCCTTTTCAATGAGATTAAATAATGCTATTCTAATTTAAATTGTATTTCTTTATAAATTATATGTAAATAAAATATAAACATGTTAAATTGATGTTAAATTGAAACGTAAAATCGATGCAGTATTGCAGGATCTTGATTCATTGATCTCACATCTCTGTGAGTTTCAATAAATTTTTACACTTTAACAATCTGTCAAAGAGCAACATTGGAAAAACTTACGAGACTTCAAAATTACGCAACCTGACGCATGTATATTGGCAAACTTATTTGCTTCCTTTACAGTTTTCTTGAAGTTACAAAGTGTAAATTGCACAGATCTTGTAATAGTCTATGTCTATTGTAATACTCTGGTTTCAAGTCAGCTTCTTACTAATGCAATTATGAAATGAAAAAGATGACTTATTAGCGCTGTTATGAGAAAAACATGTAATGTTTCTTACATAATGTTTCTTACAAAAAAAAAAAATAAGAAATGTATTATATTTGGAAATTTTTCGAGGAAAGTAGATTTCTGATATTTTCTGGTAAAGTAGCATAAATGAAAATCTACTTTGTTTAGTATTTAATAATCCTATATGTATATTTATCAATAGATATATAATTCTAATCACCCAAGTCTAATCGGTTAAGAAAAAATATTTCGATTGTACAATCAATTAATGTTCCTCTTAGCATTAAAATAATCTTTATTATTCAATAAATAAACAAATAAATTATATGCGCAATAACTTGTTCTCTGACCTACATATACAAAGATATTGCTACGTAAACCAATATTTTATTAAACAATAGAATTTTTTCACGTTTTTATATCGACATTCATAGAGTTTATAATACGTTTTCTTATTTCATTCTTACTGTAATATCTTTAATATTATATTAATTTTATGTAACAGTACTAATAGTCGTTAAATTGGCAAAGCACACTCGCGCAAATAATTATTCGCATCAACATCATTTTGTCACACCTCACGTGCAAATTTTCGATGGAATCATGCATGCGCGTTCTCGCAATGCAAACGTTCGGAACGAATAACCAGGCACCACTGATGCCTTCAAATTGATAAAACCATAATAATTGAAGAAGCAACTGTAACTGTGTCCATATAAAAGGAGTATTTTTACAACATTGGCTCGAATCCTAAATAGCCAAAAGTATTATATATAAGAAAGAGGCACTTTTATAAATATAATATAATTATTGTACTTGAATTGTATTTGATTCTTCAATTAATAAATTAAAGAATTATCGGTGTTTCGAACACGCTGGTAAATTAGCTGAAACATAAAACTCACTAAAGGGAGGCAGGATATTTTCGTAGCACGAGCAATAAAAAAGAGGGTAGCAGGTGGTTGGTGAGGCACTTATTTTATTTTTCCGGTGTTTCCTCGTGTATCTTCCAAGCAGAAGCCAATCTCTTTCGGAGTTGATACACCGAACAAAACATTCTATAAGTCGTTCGCTGCGAAACGCAGCATCGCACCAAGACATTGATAACCTGGCAGTGCGTGAAAGCTCTTTCGCTCAAGGTGCAAATTTCCCCATTTCATTCCATGGCAGTGCATTCCAAGCTCCGATCAAGACACGATGAGCGATTATGAATTTAATAATTTCACATTATCTCGATATTTTATGCATAAGATACAACACTTGTTGACTTATTTCTCCTTTCCTTTTTGTATATCAAATAATTTATTTTATAGATGCGAAAGGGATAGTATAAATTAGGGTTGACATCCAGCATCATCGTTTTATAACTCTATAAATCGATTGCATTAATTATTTTATATGTCCTATATTTTAGATATGATCTCTATTATTTTATATATCGCTTCTATATTATTGTATATATGTACATTGGTCTACTTGTTTTATTTCATATACTCGTATATACTATAATTTTACATATTGGATCTACTACATCGCTCCTTAATATAATATTATCATGCTAATATTATAAGATGCTTTAGAAGGGATTTCGCTGGATTTATTTTCGGAGGATAATATATTTTTTTTTTATTATCATTTGATCGTACTTTCGTCGCATTGTAGCGGCTGGGGTACAACCAGTAAGCGGTCCAACATCGAACATCGCAAGCTTGTGTATGTTTTATAATGCCTTGTGCTGGTGGATGTGTCGAGGGATCTCAGGGAGGTCTGTGTCCGTCGCCGAAGGTCACACGATGTGGGACATACAAAGCCTCTGTGAACATTGTGCATTCGGCATCAATGGAAGCTGCGTGACAAGGACAATGGAAACGCCAAAAAATTAAGGAGAACGGGCAAGGCAGTACGAAATTTTATGGATATTTCATAGTTAATCATGCTTCAATTCCTGCGATCTATCGTGTTCTCTTAATTTTTCATCAAAATTCCTTGTACGATTATTTATTATATTAATATTTATTATGCTGACCATCTTATGTCATCTAATGATGAAAGCAAACATGAAAGGAAAAAAACATCCATATGTGAGAGAGAGATACATGTGTAATCACGGATATCGATCGTGAGAGATATTGAATCGACAAAAGCACGTGAGTCACAGCGAACACGTATTTCCCTCTGATATTTCGACACGGGAATACCACGTTTCCGTTCTAGGTATCTAATGACGAGTACTCGATGGATCGCACGGAAACAGAAGAGAAAGGATATTGGATTCGACTGTTCCACATTGACGTAGACAGTTTCTCGATCTAATTGACATTCCTAACCGAAAAGATTGATTACAAATAGAACATAATCTTGCTTAGTTATAAATAAATAGTTCAAAAACAAATAAATAAATAGTTAACCTTAGTTAACAATAAATAGTTCAATTATATATCTAGAAAAATTAAGAGAAAATAAAGATATTAAATTAACACGTTTTTGTTTATCTAAACAAGAGAATCAAAAAATATTAAAAATTAAATTTGTATAAAGAATTATGCGTAAAAATTAAAATTAAAATCTATACTGTAGAAAAAAAATTTAATAAAGGTTTATAAACTCTAAAAAAAAAAATAAAAATTGATTTATTAGTACATATGAAAGAATAAAGAAAAAACTGAAGAGAGGAAATACTGAAGATGATAAATTCGTAATTGAAGAATAAAGGGAAGGATATCTCAAGGAAACGTATACATCAACAAAAATGTGAGAGACAGGAATGGATCAGGCATGATATATCAGCCGATTGTCAATGTCAGCCTTCCAGTGGATCGAAAGAGAAACAATCGATATCACAGGTGAATGCACTCACCGCTGTTTCGTCTTAACGCGATGATAGCGGTGAAATTCCGCCGGGTCGTTGGGGTCGAAACCCCTGCGATGTTTCGGCGGCGAAGATATGGCGGCCTTCGCCTTCTTGGCTTTACCGTCGCTCGGATTCATGGTGATAGCGGGGTTGTTATTGCTGCTGCTGATGACGGCACAGACAGTGCCGCCGTTGTTGGTGCCGATGTGTAGAGAAGTGAGCGGCGGCGGCGAGGGTGGCAGCTGCTGGGTGGTGGCGGAGTGGTGGCGGACGGTGTTGCTACCGGATGATCGTTCCGGAGGGTGACAACGGCAGCCTGCTGATGCTGGCGGCTCACCAAGGGCACGTTGTTCCCCGTGACCGACGTGGCTCTGGGGCACCGCGTTCAGCTCGTGCCTGGTAACCCTACCGGCGCCCGGCCCACCCATTCAAACCCGCGATGATCGCCGCCCGC
>QKQZ01046274.1:0-21253 GCA_003595255.1 Solenopsis fugax
AAAAAAAAAAAATAGATATGAACGTGTAACAAAGAGTCGTATCTCGTCGAGCCCCGACAATTCTCGATCGAGCGAACCCTTGGGGATCCGCGTTGCCCCTGGAACGAGGCCAATCCCTTGATCACGATGCGCTCGAATCGCATCTCCGCAATTTCCTCTTTCTCCTTCCTCTCTTCAATTTTCCCTCTACCTCCTCTCCACTTATATACTTGTCGCTCGAACGCGAACGTTACAAATATTATATAATTACGTGTATACGTACGGGGTACGTACATATACAAATTATGCTTAGCGTTACTATTTGCGCGCGTCCGCGATCGAGGCGGATCGCTCGATCCACGTCGGACGCACCCTGTGTGTATCTCCGATCTCTCATCCTTTGCAGCAGAGCATTCTCTCCGCGAATTCACGAAATCACGCGAAATCACGCTTACACTATAGAGATTCATGTCATTATTATTCCCTAGTCGGTACTTTAATCGTTTTAGCATTACGTTACTAATTACGTTATAGAACTATCAATCAACGCCCTACCGTGAATCGTCTCGTTCGCGCCCGCCGAACGGCACCCCGGCTCTTCCGTTTCCGCTCGCCCCGTACAGAGCGACGAAACGTCGCGATCTGCCGGGATGTCCGCTCGGCCGGGCGCGATCCTACATTTCGTCTTGAGCTGAAAACATTCAGGCGCCGCGCTCCGGAGGAGGAGCACCTCCGTTTCTCCGAGCGCGACGCGAAACGCACACGTATATATTACGCTATTTAAATAATAGTCAGTCCTTAACCCCTCGCCTCGACTTCCGCCCGTTCTTGGAAACTTCCGACTCGCCTCTCCTGTGAAAATGATGGTCGAATGCCGAAAATGAATTCGAAGCTATTTCGTTTTCTTCTTTTCTTCTTTTTTTTTTTTGGTATTTTCCATTGTAGTCTTCGTGTAGGCCAACGAAGTTTTCGGCGCCCGTGTATGGAGCGCGATCGTGTTAGAATCTTCCTTCCTGCCTCTCTCGTTCGACCTCGTTAATCTTCATCTCGACTAGTTGCGCCCTGCCGTCTCGTCTTTTAGGTGGTTTCGAAGATTATGCTCTTCGTGAGGCCCTTGCGAGGACAATCGAGTTGCGGTGCTGTGTTGCGGGACGCCTCTTTCTCCAAATAGCTGTTTGAACCCCAATTTTATTTTAGTCTGAGATCTCATACTTTTATTCATTAACTCTTTATAAAATCGTAGTAATGGATATTAGAAAATAATAATTCCTTTAAACTGTACACGATCTCCATTTATATATCTTGCTGCATTTGTTGAGCTGCTTGTGATAAGCGCGTCGATTATAAATTAAGGAAGCCAGTGCTGATGTTCACTGTCGATGGGAACCTAACCGACGGCTTATGGAAGCAATCGTTATACCGTCGTAACGTACTCACGCAGCTCAGGAGACTCGGACCTGACCCAAGGATCGTCGTACTTGGACACTTCCTCGCTGCGAGTTCTTCCAGGCGGTTTGGGACGCTCGCGTGGACGCATGCGCGGTCCCTCTTCGCTGAGTGATCTCTTCGTTGCGTCTATATGCTTCGGCACATCCAGCAGGGCCTTGGCTCTGATCAGCTGGGGCCTCTGTCGTTTAGTCTCCTCGCTAGCAGCGCGTACTATTACCGTCGGCGGGGGAGGCCCGGCCTGGGGCAGTCTGTCCTCCAGAGGATTAGAGGGGAGTGATGTTTTCGCTCTGAATGCACCCTTCCGGACGAGCCGAGTCTTGCTGGATCTGCGCACCGGCGAGTGGTACTCCGGCGAGTATTCCTGCTGCTGTTTGATACTTTTCCGCTTAGCGGTGGGCGTAGTAGGCACCCTCGGCGACCAGACCGGCGATTCCTCGTCCTCCGGCGTGATCAACTTCTTCGGCGGCGTCTTCTCCGGCGATTCGTCCTTCCAGCCGCCTTGATAGAGCGGGAACGGCGCGACTTGATTGAGGATCCTCCACCGGAAATCCTCGTCGTCGCTTTTGCTGGGCGTCACTGATTCCGGAGGCGGACAGTGCGTAGGCGTGACATTTTGGAAGGGATCCAGTTTTTTGTCATCCTCGATTACTTCGACCGGGATGTCGCTCGGTGACTCGTCGTACGGCATCCACTTGATCTCGCTGATGTGCTTCTGCTCGCGCTTCTTCATTCCGATCGTCGCCAGTGGAGACGAGTCCTCGTACGGCGCCCACTTGGTGCTGGTGATGGTGATCTCTGGCGAAATCAGACGCCGTACAATTCTATTCTCCAGCTTGTTCATTTGCCGTGGATCCGGCTCCGGCGACATGCTCCTGCGTATGCTGTACTTGGGCCGTTCGCGTAGACTCTTACTCTTCGGCTCGTCCATGCTCCTGTACCACTTCGACACCTTTTTCTCGGCGGGCAGAGAGACGTGTGGCTTCATGGCCCACCTTGCTCGTATCGGATGTTTCTTGCTCTCCACCGGAGGACTGACCATCTTTTCTTTCTCTTTTTCTTTACCTTTATCTTTATCTTTTTCTTTGTGACTGAAGCCCCATTTCCTTGAACTTTCGCTCCTCCCCTTTTCGGAGCGCTCCAATTTGGGTCGATCCCTCTTTCCTCTGGCGGCTCTCGGATCCTCGCTAGCTTGTCTCTTCACCTCCGGTTTCTCCCATGGCACAGTCGGTTCCTCGGGCGTCAGCGATTTGGAGTAGTGCAGTCTTTTTTCCTCCTTCTTCGGCGGCTTCTCTGGCTCTTTCACCTCCGGCTTCACTTCCACCGGTGACGCTGGCGCCGGTGTCTTTACCTTGGGACAGGTACATCTGGGCTTTGGATTCGGCATTACGTCCGGCACCTGTAACCATCTGGCCTCCCTTGCGAATCTGGTGTCGTCGCTGCTGTGCTTCCTTAGGTCGTGCATCATAGGTGTCAGCAGATTTTCTACCGACCACTTATCCACTTCCGCACTGTGATGTTTCCTGAGATCGCCGCGATGCACACCCTCCGACTTCTTCTTTCCCGGGGTCAGACTGTGGCAACTGCACTTTGTCTTCCTGGCGAGATCCAAGTCGGTGGTCGAGGTATGCAGCTCCCAGCGGAATTCTGTACCTTCGCTGGTGCGCCTTCTCAGATCCCAGATCGCCTCGTCGGGCGACAAGAAGCTGCTGGTACTCCATGTCACCTCAGTACTGCGTACTCTCAGGAAGCTGCCGCGTTCTTTAGTAGTGCGATAGTCGGCTTCGTTGCAGCTGCAGATCCTCGTTGGCGTTCTTTGCGATTCCAGTGGTGCCGGTTCGATGGCGTCCAAGTCCTCGATCATCCATGGAAGCTCCTCGCGGCGCCGTCGGCCGCACGACGGGCAGAATAAGTCGTCGTCGCGACTAAACCGCGGCTGCTGGCGGGGCAACGTCGGGGTCGAAGTCGAGGTCGATGCGGTGGGGTCAAGCTGCGAGAGCGGCTCCACGTCGTCGNGCCATCGTCAGAGTGTCGTGACGTCGCAGCCGTGCCTGGCGATGCGCACCAGCAGGTGTGTGTAGCTCCGTCAAGCTGCCTTGGTGGGTACCGCGACTCCGGAGACGACGAGGCTCCGTTCGAGGCCGCTGCCAGTCAGACTTCCGCGTTCGCTGGAACCGCAGGCCTGTTGCGAATCGAAATCACAGATTAGAGCTAGACTTTTGATGCATTTTTATTTCGCTGTGCAAGTAATTTAATTTAAATTAATAGAATCAAGTTATATCAAATTCTTAAAGTGAAGATATATCATATGAATTAATAAATTTAAGTAACGAGCTTACACATATGATTCTTCAATTATAATATATTTATATATATTATACCAATAAAGTCTTGACAAGAAGACCATACCTTCAGCTCGCTGAAGATCTCTGTGAAGAATCCGGGCTCGCTGTTGATTCGCAGCATTTCGGAGCTAAGTCGGTTGACGATCAGGAGACATCGGTCCCAGAACTTGTCCTTGCTGTCCTCGACGAGGAACGGCTTTAGCGGGTAACTAATCTCGTTTCCCATGTAGCTATAGCTCAGGTAAAGACACGTCAGTACCGTCGCCTGGAGTTCCTTCTCAGATGCCTCGTCTCCGTCGACGAGCTCTTTCACCAGCATATATACGAACACTACGTTGGCAGGGTTTATAAAGGGCACATCCTGTCAAACAAAGAAAGATAAGAGTGTGATTAAAATTTTACATATTTTATTTAATAACCCTATTCTATTAATTTAATAAATTAAATAAAACATTTATTTTTGATAGATTATTTTATATTAATAGCATTTAAATTATTCAGAAATATTCTATTCACTTCATTTTTAATAACTCATATATCGATAAACGTAACTGCGGAGAGGAATATGATTCATATCTGAAGCATATCATTCTATAATAAAAATATCAATGTTATCATCTCATTAGGCAATAATGATAAAAATGAAGTTCGTGACGACTCGCAATTACGGAAGTAGATACAGATTTTTTAAAAACATCTATTTGTCTAAATCTGCATTTTAATATGTTACAATACAAATTGATACGATTTTTAAGATAAATGTTGAGGTGTGAATTCAGTACTCAATTATATGTACTTGAATTCAGCACTCATATATGCATTGTCAATATTAGATCATCGTTAATACGTAAATCATATAATATGTTTTTATATATGCCACTAACTGCATAGTGCCACATATAGTATATGTTGCACATTTCCCTATATTTAGGGACACACGTCTTTTCACATGTTTGTATATGTGTGTCAATATAAATACGTATAGGCATGTATATCGAACGTAAGCACTTTAGATACAAATATAGTCACATAGATGTTAATTAGTGCGGATACACATATAAGGAGAGCATGTATAAATAGAGAGTCTATTTATACTTGATAAGACCTCCGTTAGCCATGAAACATAAAAGAAAATGTGAAATTAAGTACATCTATGTATACAACTATATTATTAACGTGTGCATATATATATATATATACACACACATATATATTTACAAATGTGTGTATTATGCGTATATATATATATATATATATATATGTGTAGTTTATAAAAATTTATAAATTTTTACACGATAAAAGTCAAATAATTTTTCTAATATTACTGTTATATCATGAAATAACGAAGAAATTTGCACGTAATTTCTTAAGTCAACGAAGTTATTTCAATGCACATCATTATTACAAAAGAAAAGAATTCTATTCCTTTTATCATGTTTTGAAAATTTAATAGATACGAAAATAGAATGTAAAAAGTAATAAGCAGCCTTGGTTTTTAAAATAAATATACGTAATTAATTAACAAAAATATCAAATTTTATATAATAAAGTAATTATTAGATTCGTCCAATTTTTTTTCGTATCAATCAATTTTACAAAATAATGGATACAAATAATAAATAAAGTTTGTTTATTTCAACTTCTATAAATGTGCATTAAATACAAATACATTTAATAAATAAATTCAATATTAATGTTTTAGCTTAAAGATATAGCCACGTTCGATCTGATTTTTAAATACTATCCACGTATACAATAATAGCTTGATTTATATTACCGTGAGTAAATAATTTATTAACAAAGATATACATACATTGTGTGTGACAAGTTGAAATAATTTAATTTTAATTATTAAAAAAACTAATTATGCATTATATCATGAATCTTTCAAATTGATCCTTTATGATCTTTTTACTGAAGATCTCCATTTGATGCATGCTCCATAGTGATTGTCTCGGCAAAGATACTGTCGATAATTTGCCATTGTTTTTCGCGAGAGATGATGATCAATTAAAAATCTATGATAAATATTGTGCTGGGTAGTGAAGCGTTTCTTTGACATAGAAAGCAGACGCGCAGCTCTTTATGCCACGATCACTTATAATATTCATGAATAACGATCTCATATAACTATCTCATTTAAGAGAAAAGTATGTGTATATGTTATGTATTATAATACGTCTCAAGGGGAACCCATGTGTGCATCAGTTCGCGACGTGCACGCCAAGACGAAGCGAGTCGCATTAGCGCGCATGGATGCATCGGCTCACGGTGCAGGAGGAGCGTAGGTGCATCGATTCGTGAGAGGTGGTGCACGGCGTGGTGCGATGCGGCCGTCGCACATGTGGGTGCATTAAGCGCGGTGAGGCCACACCGGTGACCCGGGGAGGATCGATGCCCTCGATACATTTTCCCCGCGCGATCGGCAACCTGCTGCTGTTTTTATTGTCCGTGCCGCATAGTCGGCCGCCCCGTACCTCGTTAGCCATGTCTCTCGGCTTAATGCACATTACGCCACGCGCACTCACGTTTGCAATTTGCTCACATGCCAGGATGCGTCCCCTTCTGGGCTCTCACCGTCGCCGTACGACGCTGGCAGGGCCGACGACACTTCTCGGCGACGGCGACACGCCCTCGTGACGGAGGATAATCGGAGCAGTGCACCTTGCACAATGCAGCGGAAGAAAAAAGATGCGCGCGGCCTCACGTAAACGCGCCAGAGATTCTTTCGATCCTCCCGCGAAAACACGTGCCCGATTCGCTCGAGAAACCACTAATACAATCAGACAGATACTCCTTTAACGTGCACGGAATTGCTTGTGGCGTAGAATTTCATTTGGCAAATTTCACCGCCAATTTATATATTGCAACTGTTTCAAATATTGAAGATCTCTGGGAAGATCTAAAAAAAAAACTGTATTTTTAAGTTAAGATAGATGACGTGTTTTAATGAACTGTCGATGATATTGCGAACAAAACAGATCGAGAAAAATTCAAATCAACTACTCCACCAAGTTCATATTCACTGAGAGAAATGTTTTGTAAAATCAACCAAAGTTTGGTTTAGTGATCAAATGAATTTTATAGTGATAGTTACTAAATATATAGTTGTTTTGACCAAACAATTTGCAGTCTTAACAAAATAATTATTTTCATACAACAAATTATAAAAAGTTTTTGGTTTTTTTGTTAAATGTAACAAAGTTTGGTACCAGTAACTATAAAATTCATTTGATCACTATACTACCAAACGATTTCTCTCAGTGTTTACAGTCCATCCATTATTTCTAAAGAAAGAATGGATTTGAGTAAATTGGTATAAGATAAATAATAATGGATTATGAAATCTTTCGACTTGTGTATTTATTCAGCACACTGACTACGAGCTATTCACATATTGATGCAAGAAATGTTTCATGAATTGCCTCGTCCTGCACAATAATTGCTCAGAATAATTCTCTTAGATTGCAATCCACCTGTACCGAACCATTAATGTTTCATTAAGTAAGCAACTTTACTTTATTGTAGAGTCTTATGAATCCGTTTTAATTGCCAACAATGGTTTTCTTCTTGTTAGCACTTAGCAACTGTTCCAAATATTGAAGATCTCTGGAAGATTAATATTAAAAAGAGACTGTGCTACTAAAGTTAAGATGGGTGACGTGTTTTAACTGACGGACTATTGATGGTATTGCGAACAAAGCAGATCGCGTGACGTTATCGAGAAAAATTATTCATAGACAACGTTTATCGATGGAGATACGTTTTTATGTCTATAACTTGCGAAGTAAAACCTGGTCTATAGACTTAACTCGTCGCGTGAGTAAAAGTAATATTTATAAAGTTACATAGGGTCTCTCACATACCCAAGATACCCACAACTTATAAAAAAAAAAAAACAATTTATCTAAAATTTTTTATTTTTAGCCACTTGAATCTTTTTTATAAATCCAATTTTCTTAATATGGTTCTTCTTTAGTGAGAAAAAAAATTGATAATATATTGATCACGAGGGGTAAAAGAAGAATTTGAGATATTGTATAAAAAAATATGGAATTATTTTTCATAATGTTTTTGCGTTTATCAGTATTATTTCGCAAAGAGTAGACCATGCGAAGCTTTCGCTGTCGCATGCACGATTCATTAGGCTTTCCACGTGTTTCCGCTGACTCGTGAAGAGGCGATCCTCTCGATCAGGTATAACATCGCTCAAGAGTCTCGAGGGCCGCAGGCCGCGATGCAGCAGAATTAGGGGTGCCAATATACCCGGCGAGGACGTATATACCTCTAGGGCGGTCGATATTTGCCAGGGGTGAGCGGCCTGCTCTACCACCGAGCGCGGGCACCGTGCATTATTCGAGCCGCCTCCGCGTAGACCTAAACCTTTTAATTAAATTTCCAAGACTGCGGATAACGGTCCTTTGGATAGCACGAGAGTGCACCACTTGGACCAATTAGCGGCATAGTCGGCATGCACGCGAAACACCCTCAACCGCAACCGACAATCTAACGTTTAGTCGGCTCAGGGATGTCCCAAATGGAACTTTGCGAGGATCCGAATCCGCGTGAATTGCAATTAGCCCCCGGGTTACGTGTAATTAAATTATGCAAATTATTGAAATACACGTGTGCGCGCGATATCACTGTACCGCCAACCGATATCTGCTTTTGGTTGATTCTAACTGGTTGCCAACCGTCGTATGAAGGTCACGCAACTGATTCCGCAATTACATCGTTTCCATCGTCTCTCCCGATCGTCGAAGTGTTTCTCTAAGATAATTAATTAGGTGATAGGTGTCGTGTGACATGTGACACATGTGCCGCGCGCGAGAAACGTGACAGAAACGGAATTTTCACTATATTTCTTAGCCATGTATGGTTTCCTTTTAACCAGATTTTCAGCAACGTGGCCCGATTTGATCTTGTTTAACGTCCAGACGAAACCACTCGGTGAATAGGATTGTCTATGGATAGTTTACAAGACAGTTTGCTCGCGTGCTTTAACGTTCCGATGAAGTTAAATGATAATGGAATGACGTAGAAAGTCAATATTTCACTTACGTTACAGTTTATTATAGCGAATACGATCGCATATACGCTGAGTCATAAAAAATTGCTTGCCAGGATAAGTTTATTTTTAAATCAATTTCGTTTATAAATTTTCCTTGTTAAATGATTATATATACTTTCATATGAAAGTATATAGAAGTTGAAAGACTTAGATGAAATCTTTTTTAATAAAATGTATTTTTAATAAATCGAAAATGAGATATTAATTTTTAAATCTGATATTTAAATTTTTACTGTTAAACACTTGAACAAAATTATATATATATATATATATATATATATGATGATGATGATGATGATGATGAAATAATTAAAATATAGAAAAGGTTTATATTTTCTTTGTTCTTTTTCTATTCAGAAATACTTTGAAATGAAAGAAACCATTAAGAAATGATTATTGAAAAATGAATAAGGCACCTTGGGAAGATTCTGGAGTTAATTACTTGGAACAGTAAATTATGTAGACATTCATAACAAAGGCAATCGTGACTATTAAAAAGAAAATGGAACTTGTACAAACATCGTGTTTAATGATAAAATCGAATGTTAATACACTCTTTCGCAGTGTGTTAACATTCGATTTTATCATTAAACACACCGTTTGTACAAGTTATGAATATGTGTGTGTAGAAGTTGTTTGTTGAATAGTGCTTTAGGGCGTATTATAAAAAAATTTATTACATCATATCAAATAAACATCATATTGTCATATCATCAAAAAAACATTTATTACGTTATATCATGAAAAAGATTTTACTAATAACGATATGCATATGCAAATAATATTTATTAATATTCTAAAAATCGGATTTATAAATTATGTCTAAGAATTTGAAGAACAATTTTCTTTTCAATTCTAATGAATCTATTTTTGGTAATATGTCAACAGCCCTAAAACGACAGAATAGACAAAATTCAAGACAAACACATATATTCATGTTCCTTCCTTCTTATACATGTACAAACGCAATAATATTTGATTTTATCATGAAATTAATCGCATAAACTGCCATATCTTCTTATTGTATACATGGTCACGCTTCGTGATTATCTTTACAAGTATGCATTGCAGCGTGGTTTTTAGACATACGTTTGGAATATATTCTCAGGATGAACTGCATACACACATTAGACTTGGATTTAAGCACGCGCAGGTTCGATTTGCAATTGTTAAGAGGATGCTAAAGTAACAAGAGAACTTCCTCAACGTCGATACTGCAGATTATTTTTTCTGCAGAAGGGAAAGGGAGAATGCTAACACCAAGCTAACGCTCTTTGTCCAACGCATAGTCATACGACGATCTGTCTGTTTTTCGATTGTAGTGCGAAAAGACCTATCAATTACTTTTGCACACATCATTGCTCTGTTTATAACAGTTCAGTTTCGCTGAGCGAAATATGCATGCCGGTAAAAGCACATTAGTTAATCTTTTTTGTTAGGCGTTTAGTCGTAATTTCACACGGTCAGTGTTATTCGTGCATGTTTTCTGAAGGGTGCTCTACCCTCATTTTGTATGTGCGAGCTACACAACTTCTGTACTAAGGTAAAGTTAATCTCAGGTGACGGCTATACGAGTGAATTTTTAATGATTTATTAACTTTTTATTCGATTTTCTTGTAAAATTTATCTGAGCACCCTTTCTTTTTACGCGTATTTCAATTCTATAAAAAGTTTTTGTGATTCTGTAACGCCAATTCGAAGATATTTAAAAGCTGTAAATGTCGGTAATTCGCGGTACTTTAGCATCCTCTTAACGCACTTTGATATTCCGGTACGTCGAGCATTGGGAGAAGATAAAAATAGTGTCTCCTTCCATAAAAATAAATATGCGAAAAATAAAATTCTTTTGTTCTACGTCCATCAGGATTATTTAAATATTAAAATATTTTTCCCGCATCTATGCTTGTTCGTACGTGTTTTTTACTCCATCTAATTTATACATGTACGAATCTCCCCATAAATTCGTTTTATGTTATGCGTTTGTTTCATGAAAAGAAAAATGCGCAAAATAAAATTTCTTTGTTCTATATCTAAACATTAAAATTGTTCCTTTGTGTCTTGTTTTATTTTTTTTTGTCTAATTTATATATTATGTATTTCTCAATTTTCGCTTTTTATTATGCATCAGATATGATAAAAATTTATGGGACATTAAAAAATGTATTACGGTTATTATGCGTGAAAAAAATTATGTAGGATATATGATCAACGTACTTTCGACACAAATATGTCGTAAATCGTGAGTAATTAGATATTAATATTGTCAGTCATTAATACGCTCAAATTGAATAGAACGATGAAAATGGCCAAAGATCGGAGTTTTGCATGACCTGGTTCTAAAAAGCTAGTAAAACTTTTATTATAAGATTATTGCTATAACGTTATTAAACATTCGCGGTTTTAATCAAAACTTAATATCATAATCGACCTTTTGATGTTTTTTATTTCCCATTAGCGTCAATTCAGGAGCACTACACCGAAAAATCAGTTGTCTGCATAAATTTTTTACGCCTGATCGTAGATTTAGGGCGATAGAAATACTCCTCGTCAGGAGCTGACGTCCGAGAAGAGAAAGTATCTCCCCTTCGTAATTAAAATCGAGGGGTGAACGTCCCTCTTATGAACACCCGCATTTTTTCACATATCCCAGTGGGGTGATTTCACGACATTGCCGTCCCTCTTGTGCAACATTTGCGGTGCACGTGACCCTTCATCCCTTGTGCGATTTTCCTCCCCAATACGGCATTGCTGCACATTTCTTTCCCACAGCGCTTTCCCAGATCTCATAAACCGAATCCTCATTAGCTCGTCGCGAATTTGCCGCAATATAAGATAGATGGCTTAGAAGTTTATCTATTTTTTAACATTTCCATTACCGTAATGCGTGGCAATATTTATTTCACATTCGCGAGTACCCATACAGCACACTAGCACAGAACATTTCATCAATATTGCAACAACATTGCAATATTTCAATAACATTGCAGGAACGTTTAAAACATTGCTGCAATATTATTAGATATAGATGTGCTATGTGAGTAGTTATCGTAATGCAAAAAGTCTATATGCAATTTTATATCAATGTAATAATAATAATAGTAGTATTTAGATTAAAAATAAAGATGTATTGTAAAAGTATGTTTATTATTTAGATTATTTATTTTAAGAATAGTTTTCATTATTTAGAGAAAGATCTTTTTTAATTTCTCAAAAAATTTACTTAAAGTATTTATCTCAAAATTAGAAAAATTAATTTTTTTACTATAATAGATTAAAAATAGATATAAATATATGTATATGTAGTGCATTGAATATAAACTCAGTATATATAAATAACTTTTCTTGAAGAGAATTAAGAAAAATGAGAAAATGTGTCAATTTAATTTCATTGCTGGAAATGGAATATTCAAAAGGAATCATGTCATGTATTTTCGAAGCTTCCGTATAATCTCTCCATAAAACAAAAACGATATTTAACATTGGTCAGTGCTTAAATAGGATCAAGATAAATAAGCTTACTTCTGGGGTAAACTCAAAGTAGCTAACAAAGTGTTTGAGGAATTTGAGGCTGAACATTGGCGTGTTTCGATAACTGTTGTTACAGGGAACGAATTGACAACCAAAACCGCATATGTATATTTATCTATCGAGCCCTCAAAGATTAAACCAAACCCATGCACGTGGACGCACGAAGAGCTACTGTTATATCTGCAAGTATAGCTGCCGTGCTGCATTGTATTCACGGAAATGTCCGGTGTATTGATTTTTACACGTATCATTTTATACACATACACACAGCATTGTATTCCGAGAAAAATGATTAAATACGTTCTCTGTCAGAAAATTTTTTCAGGAAATTACTTGTAAAATGTCAGATTTTTTAATATAATTTACTTTTTCATTTTTAATAAGAGACAAAATAAAATTTACTTCATATTTCATTGCAAATTTTTTTATAATTTTGTAATCTCATAAAAACACAATACACTCGGATAAAGTTAGATTATAATTAATCTAAATATATTTTATATTTATGACGGTTTAACAGGATTATTTCTATTTGACATTCTTTTCTTTTTTACTAATTTTAGCGTGCATGAGTTTTAATGATTTTTAATTAAATGCAAAAAGATCATCTTTAGTAATTAGTAGTATGTTGAAACATTAAATCGCTTTGTAAATTACATTGGATACAGAGAACAAATAATTAATGATTTCATTAATCCTTGATTGTTTGAATGACATTTGACTGACAATTCATCCAATGTATATATTATCGATTTTATGTTAAGTAGTGTGAACATTCTGAAAGCATTTTGCGTAAAATTTCCACAGAAAAAGTTCGTTCTTATTCTAATTAATTAAATAAATAAAAACTAATACGTTTAATTTGACTGATAATGTCAATAAAATCCGTACATTTTTTACAAGTGTTCCTCTAATCATTTTGTTATATAAAAGTACTCCATTGTTTAGAAAAAAATTTTGAGGATCCTGGGTCAATGCAGAGAGAGAGAGATATATGTTCTCGATAAGAACATGAACACGCAATCAGACGGGCAGCAAGTAAAAGACAGCCTCGATCGTTAATGGACGATTTTCTGGGCACTAAGATAACGCGGACTCTTTCAAGCGTTAAATACGAGACCGAGCGTTAGCTCGCTCGCCCTCTTTCTCTCTCCAACGATTCTATGTGTGAATTTATCGACATGAGAAATCGATGTCGGGGTGGGCGCAGGGACGTTACTGGGGAGCGTGTCTACGCAAAGGCACTTTATTATGGACCGTCTTCGACACCTCCCTGCAAAGTGGGTTGAAGCACGCGAATGTCGCAAATGACAAAATATGCCGCATAAATTCTCGAAAATAATGACAAAGCAGATTCGTGTCATGGATTGCGAAATAACATTTACATTTCTCTTATTCTAAAGTGGACTATAAACTGTAGATTTTGCAGAAATGAAAGAGAAAGAGGGAAACATATTGCTTTTTATTCGAGGGGAACTTGTAAATGTATATTAGCCTAGAAAATTATATATCATTAAAATCCATTAGTTATTATTCATATTGCTTCTTATTTCAACATTATGCTAATGTACATATATTTAAAGAAATACACTAATCAAATATTTTAAATAGGATAAGAATAGACATATTAGTTTTTATATGTAAACCCCTTTTGTTAACAACTGTTATATGTTTAAATGATTTCGGTAAATATTTTTTAGACAGACGTGTTTTGTCGTGCAAATGCAAAGATTAAATACTTTGAATGCATAAGATCATCATGATCCGCTGCACTCGCTCGAACATCATTGAATTTAATTACCAAAAATTCTTCAAAGACACCTCGGCTCATGGATAAACGCGTTGGTCGATGTCGACAACGCGCAATTGTTCGCAACAATTGGGACGTCACTCACGATGAAAAAAGTCCACCCACGAGAATCGCCGCCGCAGTGGACTGGAATTGTTACCGGCGCGCTTCACGCTATTTTCCATGAAACTTCACGACCACTGCGGTTTGCTGAAGGTTGCACGACATACACTAATCGATAGTGACTTTCGTCATAAAGTGGGTAAAAAATTGTTGCCGATTTGATCGACAGATAAAATTGACCCTTTCGTGCATGGCGTAGCGATGCAGACGCGTTTTGAGCAATTCGTATCGTGGTAACACGTCGCTTATTTTTTCACGTATTTATTTTTGTTACTTTGCATGACCGAACCGGTCACTTTTACGTCAACCGCAGAACCCAACTTTTTTATATATATGATATGATTAAAAAGGTTAAATCACTGTTCCCGCTAAAATGATTACGTTGAATTTTATAATACGTATTCAATAGAACTGGTTGGATTTTGTTTATTAAAAGAAATATCTAATAATATACCATCAAAAGAGTTTCCCCATTCTAAAAAGTTTCGTCTTTTACGATATATGTGTATGTATGTGTGTACATATCTGTATATACTTCTTTTATAACAACGAATTCAGTTAAAGTTCATAAAACAATTTTAAAAGCGACGCTTGTTTATCAAATAAAAAAAATATTTGAATTTTTCATATGTAACGTTCGTTGGGGCAAATTTGGTTTTTGTGAGAAAAACTAATGTGATGTGCGGATGATACAATACAATGCACAGACACAAAGTGGATAAACAACAACGCAGATTTTTGCATTGTATTATTAATAGTTTTATCGTATTTTTAAGTCAGCGGCCATCTACGTCAGTTGACTATCGGAGTGAAATATTTTTAGTTTGATCGATAGCTTCTACGCGCGGAGAAGGTGAGTCTTACAGGGGCAATTTGCATAGGTCGCAATTGCACACGATAGTCCCATTAGCATAAATGTTGAATTCATAATCGAATCAAGAACCAGCTATGACTGAAGTCACGAGTAAATATTTTCGATTGTTTGTCTCTTATGGAAGAAATATAACAATCAGTTTTGTTGAAGGCAATAAAACTCACGATATCAGAATTTTAGGTTTTGGTCCATTCTGATAAAAAAGAGAAGACTTTGCCGAAACAAAATTTTGAATAATTTGTAGTTGAAAAAGTACAGTTAAAGATATAGTCTGGAAAAACAATTTATTTAGACTGTTAAATATTTAAATAGAGTCTGAAAAAATATGTTTAAAAATGGTCGCTCTTAAGAAAAACAAAAATTTTGAAAAAATAAAGTTATTAAAATAATAGTTAATTTTTACATATAATTTTAAGGAAAATAATTTTCAATTAATTAAAAATAATCTTAGAAAAAGTAGATTACATTATAAAACCTTGCTTCTTAAAGAGTAAACGTATATTATTTAGCAAGATGTTTTAATTCGAAGATGATACAGAAATAGTTCAAAATATATTTAGCTCATGGAAATTTCCGAGACAGTATGTAGAAATATCACATCCAAATTCGGGATATATATAAAACTTTTTAAAGACGTCTACACAATAGAAAACATTTTGTATTCATGTTGAAAATCTTTGTTAAATGATTTAATAAGTTATATGTTGAATTTTTAATATACTTGAGTGTTAATTTAACATAATGTGATTATATTATTTAAATCTTTTGCGTTAAATTGATATTACATTTCTTAGTGTTAAATAAATTAATTTATGCGTAAATGAACGGAAAACATAGCAATAACATAGTTTTGAAACGTTAATTTTCCAAGATATATGAATAAAATGGACGTGACAATATATTACAAATGTTAATTTTACTGAAGAAACATACTTCCACAATTTGTTTTCACATTGTATCAAAGTGTTATATTTTTTGTTAATTTTGTATATAATATTTGTGTTACTTCTAACATATTCATCTTGTGTTAAGTTAAATTTGAGTGGACCATTTGTATTTATTATATATTGTATATTACATATAATATATGTAATATAAATGTAACATATAATTTTCCAAATGTGTATAAGACGTCTTATGTTCTGATTTTGGTTTTGGATTGCACACGTGTGCTGTCTGAGTCATCATGCACTTTTTTCATTCATTAAAACATTTTTGAAGGTAAAGTGTATTATAATTTTGCATGTCACTTATGACTCATTGCTGTAATGAAAAAGTAATTATAACCCAGCAATGTAATTCACTACCCTCTCTCATTGCAATACAAATATAATTTGACTTCCATTACGAACAGTTCATTCAGATGGAAACTCTCGGCTTTATTCCATGAAAAGTTCGTCTAATTCCCTTACTAGCATATTGCATGTCCTGGATGGCTCTTATTATACGTATTCCCGCAGGACGCTATCTGCGTCCCAGAGGATTCAGCACAAGCGAAGCCCTTTCCTCCGTGACGCGTGTGGACTGTCGTCCCACTTGTAATAGTCCCTTCAGGGAAACGAAACCTTTTAACGCATCGGAGACAAATATTCGTATTTTTTAATTGGATCATGGTTACGTTTCGGAATATTCCGATATATCGGTAACAGTGATTTATCCAAGTAAAATAGCGCAGTTGTCTCCAACGAAAATTATTCATACATATTTGCATATATGTCATAGGTCGGAATACAGTATATGTACCAGTCTGGTGAGCTTTACATAATAATCTTTTTTTTTGTTTATATATACGTATACTTGCTGTTCAACGACCATCGACCGTATCTATTTTGTGACTTGCATATATCGACGTTAATCATAGCTGCTCAATCAACGAGTTAATTATCTCGTGCTATCGATGTATCTTAATTATCCAATTATTACGATAGCGAAATAACCGCGGGAGCAATATATTAATTATAACGTCAAACCAGTGCCCGTGATAATTGTATTATCGGGGAGTGTATTTCACGAAGCATGTTAACTATCTAGCAAATGAAAGTATGAAGTTTGTTATCAAGCAGAAATCTCTTTACATATGTATCCGAATGCTTTTTTTGAAATATACATTAGATATACATCCTTGTTTCTTTCCATTAAAAATCATTCATGAACAAAGTGTTTACTCGTTAAAAAAAAAATATCCAAGAAAAGCCTTAGAAATCAATATATTGATTTCTTGTCAACCGCAACACGTGTTTTAGTGTAAATGTTTGTTAATTTATAATTTAAAGACGTAAACATAATATTTTTTTAAGAAGCATGCTCTGTAAATGGCAAACAAACTCACCTGCCAGCCTTGAAGCAGCAGATTTCTGTCGACAGTTCTGAGCCACATGACGGCGTCGCCTGCCTGGAAATCCCTTAAACGGGTGCACTTCTTGTGCAGGAAGACGCCGAGGCACTTGAGCAATTCCGAGGTGGAGGCCTGGATAACAGTTTTCCTTGGTCCAGGGGGCAGGGGTTTCTGCACCAATTTCTCACACGTCGGATTGTGCGTGGTGTGATTGTTATTCGACGCCGGTGGTTTTGTCTAATTAAAACCACAAGAAAATTAACTCTTAGTAAATTCTCCCAATGTGATCAATGTAATATTCCTATAAATCTGATATTTCTAACTACATTTCTAATTATATTAATTTTAAAATAATTCTTATTAATACCGACACATTTATTTAATAATAATTGTGTATTATTTTTCGATAGGTTAACGTATGTAATGTGATAAATTTTTGCCTACTTTGTTTGGCATAAATGACAATATATAAATTAGGTAAGCAAATAAAATTATAGTATTACTAAATTATAATGAAATATTTGTATATTTTGTACTTTTTTGTTAAATTAAATGAACAATTTACATTTACAACATTATTCGTAAAAATTTGATTGAACATTAAGTAAATTGAATGTAGCCATGTCTCTAGAAAGAAAATAGTTGAACATTTACACGTAATGGAACAACTCATGCCACGAGAAAAGAGACGTTGAAACGATCGATATGCTTTCGATTGTGTCTAAGGGCAAAGCATGTTGTACATTTCGTTCCTTACGCTATAAATCCCCCTTCATTAGAGGTCTTTAGACTTCTCTAGACACAACATGTGCAGTAAGATATATGATTTTATATTTTTATATTATTTATAATTTTTAAATTATTAAAAGTATTTCGTTACATTACGTTATATGACAAACAGTGTATGATGTGTATTATAGTCATAATTACGTAAAAAAACTCTTGAGTAAATAATCATAAGAAAAATATATAACCTTTAATGCATGAAAATGCAATTTCTATTTTAAACAAATGCAATTAAATGTAATTCAAATTGAGTTGTTCGGAAATTAATTCATTTTCTGTATAAAAAGATATAATATTGATATTTTTAAATTAGTACCATAGCATATCGATATATTATTTATTTTTATAAACACGTATTTCTAAATAGACTTGCTGCAGGTTTAATGTAATTTCAACGAATTTTCGCGAATTATAGTAGAATGAAATGTGTCAAAACGCGCTTCTCTCATCTACTTATTTTATATAAAGTTTATCTATTAAATATGCTAATTTTTTTATCTATAAATTATCTATAAATAGAATTATAAGAAGCGCCTTCATCGAAGAAAGAGAATAAAAAGTTTTCTATCCTCTATGCGAGACTCACCTGCGGCGTCTGTATATTTTTATTCTTATCAACGATAGGTATGTTATCAAGCGGTTGTCTGAAGGCGATATTCTTGTTCTTGTTGTCAAGCTTTTTCTTGTTGTTGTTAGTCGTGCTGAACCGCTTCCACGACAGGGCGTTTATGAACAGCGAATGCTTCTTCAGGTTTTTCTCTAGGGCGTTCTTTTCCGAGATGATCCTCGCATTATCGTTGTTATTTAGATTAATATTATTGTTCTGTAACGAGTTATTGTTGGTCGGCGGATGATTCGTGGGTGGCGCCGGCGCCACCGTGGCAACGCCGCTCTTATTCTCGCGATTTTTCGCGTTGTTGAGCTGCTCATAATTAAAGTTGTTCAACGTGAAGTCAGCGGAATGTTGATGCGTTGGCGGGTAAACAGACCCTCGACGGTCACGCGGACTGAACGACAATACGGTTCCCATGGTGGCGGATCGCTCCAGATGTGGTTGTGATTGCGGCTGAGGTTGTTGCTGTTGCGCTTGTTGTTGCTGTTGCGCTTGTTGTTGCTGTTGCGGTTGTTGTTGCTGCTGACTCGTCGGTTGCGTCTGCTCTCTGCCGTTCTGCGGATGGGTTGGATTCTGACTTGGCTGACGACTCACGTTCGGACGAGGATTCTCTCGTCCAGGACTCGTCGGATGGCCGGGATTTTGCGTCGGCTGATCGGGATTCTGACCTTGGTCGGCGGGACTCGGGTGACCCGGGTTACCGGGATTGTGACCCGGATTCCCTGGATTGCCCGGGTTGTGTCCGGGATTGCCTGGATTGTGTCCGGGATTGCCTGGATTGTGTCCGGGATTGCCTGGATTGTGTCCGGGATTGCCTGGATTGTGTCCGGGATTATCCGGGCTGTGTCCGGGATTGCCGGGGTTGTGTCCGGGATTCCCCGGATTGTGTCCGGGATTGCCCGGATTATGTCCGCGATTGCCCGAGTTGTGTCCGGGATTGCCTGGGTTGTGTCCGGGATTGTCCGGATTGTGTCCGGGATTGCCCGGATTGTGGCCGGGATTGCCCGGATTATGAGTTTGGTGACCGGGGTTGTTACCAGGGTTGTGACCAGGGTTGTGGCCGGGATTACCCGGATTGTGGGGCGAGTGACCCGGGTTGTGATGCCCGGGATTTTGGGACTGGTGTCCCGGATTGTGGGTCGGATGACCCGGATTCTGGTGTTGCTGGGACGTAGCGGGCGGCGGTCTCGGCGGACTCGGTGTAGTGACACGCTGCGGCGGGGGTGCTCGAGGAACCGAGGTCTCCCTCGAGGGTCCCGTCAGCGGGGTCGCATCCCCTGGCTCGATGGCCTCCTCCACGACGGGACCCACCACCTCGCTCAACCGACCTCCCAGCCTGCTGATTTCTACCTTCGACTTGAAGGACACTACTGTTTCTTCCTCCCGCAACGTTGGGCACCGATTTACCTCCTGTTTCTCCGCCAAATCTCTTCTTTTCTTGTTAAACTACGCGAAATTTCGCGATAGCGCACTCTCTCCGCGCGGCGGGAGAGCGTTTTATAGATGATATGGCGATTGTTGACGGTGATCGATAAACGAAGAAGGCGAGAGAACGAAACGTACTCGAGGAATAGTTACGCGAATAATTTGGCCCGCTTCCGCTTAACGTGGGTCCGCAGCCTCTGTAGGTTCCGTATTCGTTGAAGATGTCACGCGGCAAGATGTCGTCGATGCGCGCAAAAGATGTCGGCCGTCGCGCAAAATGGCGAGCGATCGATGCTTTGCCGCCCTCCGCCTCTCGGAGGGAGGATGGGTCAGGTGAACGAAAACACCGGATCGACGCACCGAGCAGCCACCTTACTCGATACTCCGACTCTTCTCCTTTGCGTGTTGCTGTGTCTGCTCGCCTTCGCAGACAGCTGTATGCCGCACGCTTCCTCGAGCTGCACTCTTGGAGCACTCTCTCTCTTTCTCTCTCTCTCTCTCGATGCACTTTCAACGCACTTTCTTCAACGCGATCTCACGATTCGATAAAGTACCGAAATCTCCCTTAAGATTCGATACTTTGATCATCGATCATTGACTGTCGGATACCACCAGCGATCGACGACGATCTTCTCCTCGACCTCGATTCGTTCCGATTTGCCTCTTCGAATTTTAATAACCCGCGTTCGACGACTGCGGCTCCGAACGATATCTTGAAGCTGCACTAGAATCTCCCCCGAGTGGACTCACGTACGTATGGATGGCTCTCGCGGCGGACTTCGCGAACGTTGCAAACAATAACACGACGCGCGCGCGCGCTTCTTCGGGAACGTTGCGAGAACGACTAATTACTTGGTCGGCAGGCAAACTATTTCTCTCTGTCGCGCGGCGAGTTTCACTGGTAATCTGCTGCGCTCGTCCCTCGGCGACGTCGACGTC
>QKQZ01046281.1:0-18489 GCA_003595255.1 Solenopsis fugax
GAAGTGTGCAAAGTTTCATCAAAATCGAAGAGTGACACTTGGGTAGGTTTACTTGTTAGACCAACAAAAACCAACACACTTTTATATTTACAAGTTTTTGAGTTAGACATTGATTTCTTTCTTATCCTGTATTTCTTCTGTTTACGTTAGAGTAAGATATCATTTTAAACAATATCGAATTGGCGCTTATGAAAAAGAATCAATTTTAGCATTACGATGTGGTATAAATTCCAGAATATAAGCTTCCTATTAATAACAGTCTTAGTATATGTACCTAACAACCACCAAAAATCGCCTATTATGATGTCTAAGCAGATTGTAAAGAGTTAGTGCTGACTGGCGATACCAGAATGTAGTGCTCATTAAAGAAGATTAGGGACCCTCAAGTAGGGGATCGGACAACGCCGCTATTAGAGAGATACCGTAGGGGCTTCAAATGCATTGTTATTACGTTAACATGAGAATGATTTTTGTTGTTCTACATGTAAATGTTTTCTTAAATGTAATTATTATGAATATTCTATTTAATTTATTAAAAAATAAGAACTGCATTAAAATATTTACGTATTTTTTATATTGAAGGTTAGATTTGGAAAAACACTTCAAGATTGTGTTGAGAAACTTTACTCGAATGTTGCTATATATTATTTTATTTTTATTGCTTCATCAAATGTTATACAAGATAAAATGATATCAACCGGAAGTATTCCTCTAACGTAGCCAATTTTGCACTGAGCTGTGAGATTCTTTATTTAATGGTCTGTAGAGAAGATTAAAAACTCTTTAAAAGAGTTGTGACAAAGCGGATCAGTTTTTGGTTCGTCATTTATAATCCATTCGATCCATTTCGATAGCTTTAGACATTTTCGCAAAATAAAAGAAAAGAAAAGAAAAAGGCAGATAGCTATAAGTAATATCGCCGTCTCATTGTTTTTCTGCGCATGTATTCATCAAGTATTGTTTTCTCTTCTTATCCGTCATTTTTTATCCATTTTCGCAACTCTTATTAAAGGATCTCTAGAGAAGATATCGCCGTATCTAATAATCTATCCTCTACTCGATAATCACCTCCTTTCCCCTATAAATTTAATAATGTAAGATATTTAGGGATTGACAAGTGAGCGGAATAATTACGAAAGCAGTGGAGTATCATAAAATAATACCCTTAGCGCTCGGAATGAGAACGAAGAGAGGATCCTGAGTTCAAATTCGGGTCGTTGTAAGAATGTTGTAAAAAAGAAATTAATTTTTAATAACAAATAGAGTAAATAAACTATAAAAGTATATATTATTAAATAAAAATATACTTTTATTCACACAACTTTTATATGCATATAGTTTATTTAAAGTGTTAATATTAAACACATTTCCAAATTTTATTTACTCTGGAGGCACCGTATGTCCGATACATCCTCAGCTGGCACACTATATTGGATTCGATATTTTGCCACACATGGATGTACGTCACTTGACCATTTTCAATTGCGTATATCTGGGTATCTAATGCATAGAAATTTGAACAATTTTTTTTAATCGATACGCCAGAAGGTCAAAAAGAAGACTAAATAGGTGCGAAAATCGAGAAGTTGAATATATTCAGAATATTCGGAAGAGAAGGAGCGAACGATTTATGAATGCCAAGCATTTTTGTAAAAATGCTCGGGTGTGCCACACCCAATGTGTCAGTTGAGGGCAGGGATGGAAAGTAACGAGTTACAGTAAGTAACGCCATTACTCGTTACTTTTTTATAATACTTTCGTATAATTTGGTAATAATGTTACAATTTTCCATAATAGTAATGGTAAGGCCAGGGTTGGAATAATCACTTTTGATAGTTAACTCGTTATCTTTATGCATTACTCATTGAAAAATACTAACTTGTAACTTTACTCGTTACGTAACGAATCAAAATAACGAGTTACTTTTTGAGTTACTTTCCCTAGTTACCTAACCAGTCAACTAACGAGTTACTTATTTCAACAAATACTGCACAATGACAACAAGTGTTTTATTATAAGTGATTGTTCTCCAACTCTAGCGTTATTATTACCATAATAAAACATTCTAACATCATTACCAAATCGTTATTATGAAAAAATAAAAGTAACGATCAAGTAACTATAAAGTAACGAAGAAGTAACGACTTTCCATTCCTGGTTGAGGGTTAAAATACTTGGGGTTTAAAAATTTCCAAATATCTCAAATCCGAAAATGGAAGGCTTGAACCCAAAGTTCCAATTCAAAAGTTTAAATTCAAAAGATACTCGGCATACCGCACTGAATTAAAATTCGAGTCTCTCAAGAGACCTCTCGAGATCGTTCCTTACAACAAAGTTTCATTAATTCCGGATACGTTGCAGACGAACGCTCGCGTCCTGTTGACAGAGCAGAAAAAAAAGAGGCAAAGTATCGACAGCGATTACGCGACGCGGCGCGATAATACTGTCACCGCGAGTCGTTTTTATGCGAGTTCAGCAGCAGCAGGGGCGAACGCCGACGGCTTTTGCGCCACGTGTTGCGCGCGTATTGTGCACGCAGCATGCACGGTCGTCTTCCGCGAGGATTTGTGCGAGATCCGCGCTTGAATGATAGAACGGCGCGGCGCGCGGATAGAAACGATAACGCCGGCATTGCGAATTCATAAGCCTTCGCAGGCCAGCGTCACTTAAATTTCAAATCCTCGTCCGTCCCCGACGTACGTTCTATAGTCGGCCGCCCCAGCGCGCCGCAATTCATATCGCTCGGTACATAACGCTGAACGCGGAGGATTTATTTTTGCGCCTCGCGAAGGTGAGTACGTTGCATAGGTGTTTCGTGCGCGCGTACGCTCGACGCGGATAACGCTGATCCCTGACACCTCATAGTGTGCTAAAAGCTTTCGATCTCGGCTTCGCAGCTCGCGAAGTGTTTGGCGAAACGCTTGTTCTTAGCATACACTCTGGAAAAGCAGAATGGTTCTGGCAACTATAACGTGACAACTCTGAAAGTGGGCTACTCGCGCACAAATACTGGTTTTATAAAGTCATGAGAACAAACATAGCTTCTGAGAATTACCAAGACATATATTGACAGAAAGAAATATCTTAAAACCAAAAATTATTTATTCGATGGGCTCTAATAGCTTGTTTACTTCCAAAGTTAAAAAGTTTCTTAATTGAAATATTGTATTTATGTAAATAAATAAAGGAGAATTTTTAATTAAATATTTTTTCCTCTTCAGAAAATTTCTTTTTTCAGTGCTAGAAAATATTTACTGTCAGATTATTTTTATATTCAAAATAATTAGTTTGGTTATCTGTGAAAACAATTTAATTAAGTTTAAAAGTATTAGATTATCAAAATGTAAATCATATATCATAATATATAAAATTTTATTTAAATATAAAAAAATATAAAAATATGCAAAATTACATACTTAGGTAATATGTCTGTTTATTTAAACAAAACAAACAAATGCTTATGACAAAATATGGTTTTAAGAAAATATTTTTTTGCATTAAAAGATATTTTCTCTCAGACAACAAATGTGACGCAATCGTAATGTATTTCGCCGCAAGAAAAGTGATATAAGTAAAAAAATATGAAATTGTTCAGGAACAAAAGTTGTGTATTTTAAAATTAATTATTTATGATGGTGTTAATCGTAGTTAACTTAGAGCTAATCACAAAATGCTAGAAGTACACGTAAAGAAATGACTTAATAATCAATAGCTAGTTGAAACTTTTTATTGCTGAAAGTTGGCCATTAAAAGTAAAAAGTATTTGCTGCGAGATATAAATTTATTAGTTGAAGCGTGCTTTAGCACCAGTAACTAAGAAGCTGCAGCTATATTCCTCAATATCTTACGCACGTGAAATCGAACATTCGATTCGCAATTGTACGCAGTACTTATCGCCGATAGCAGTGAAATATTCTTGTATTTCTCGTAAGTTAAGAATCTCATAGGATTGAATAAAAAGCGTAGCATGAGATTTTTCACTCTTGTCTTGAAATGGGATTCCATCTTATGAAAAAATCCCTCGAAATCGAATTTCTAAAATTGGACTCCAATATGAAAGTAAATAAAACGTTTTTTTTTTTTACGACAGTACAATTTCGTTTATTTCTACTTAAAAATTAATTTACTTTCTCTTTCAAAGAAGAATTTAAACTATTTAAAGCATTAGCATCGGAGCATGTATAATCTCAATTAAGATCCTTAATCTCACTACAAATATTATTAGTTTTTATTGAAAAAATAAATTCAGCTAAATGTTCTTTAATTTTATCAACAATATTTTTTCTACATCTATATTTGAATAATTAATAAAATATATTTCGGTAGCAACTACATTAGTTGTTTCTAGTAGGACGCATTTTAGTTATATTTTAGTTTCATTGGCTAATTCTTTCTCTGCGTGTGTAATAGAAGTAGTAAATATTAATTTTGTTATGGTATAGTGTTATATTAGACTGCTGCTAACTGTCGCTCTTTCTATTTTGATTTTTGTCATCCGTTGTCATCTATTCATTTTTTACTCGGAAAATAATTGAATTTAGCTTTTATCGTTTTTCCTGATTGAAGGCCGATTTATTTAGAACATAATACGTACATACAAAATATTATTTTTCTTGCGAAAGTGCGATAAAACATTTGTATTTTTGAGACAACAGTAAAAATTTTTAGTCTAACTATTAGATACTAATTATATCGTTAGTTGTGTGGATTATCAAATAGCAGGATAGTTATAATAGAATGAAATTTATATGTGACACAATTATATTCTTTCGGTATTTTAAATACATTTTTCTAAAATTATTCTGTAATAATCTATAATATGCTATACACTTTTTCGTATCGATAATATATTTTTCGTTAACATCAATATTTTGTATTATTTTATGGTCTATCGGTCGTTATCTATTCCACTATTTTTTCATGGTCTATCCAACTTTACTTATTGAAAATTTTTGCTTTTTACGTATTCATTATTCTACTGCAACTTCATAGTGCGTAGTTGTGTTATTTCTTCCCAACTTTCTAGTTACTGTTTCTACTCCTTTTTTTTAGTGCATTATACAGTTTCATACAAGAACTAGATTCTGAATATTCGAAATTTCAATTCAAGATTGTGCAATTTTGATCGCAATCGGAACTTGCAACATTGAAATTTTGTACCTTGAATATTTTTGAGCTATCTGTTTAAGAAGAAATGCCTTTTCATTTTCATACACAATTTTAATTTTAGTTTTATTTTCTGAATATAATATTTGAATACTTTTCGGAAGCGAACGCGATATGGTAATCCTTGCTTATCCTATGCTTATCCTTGGAAAATGTGTCAGAAAAACTACTGCTTTTCGCAGGCGAGAAATTTTTTTCTTTTTATCTTCTCTCTCTTAAAGGAAAAGGCTGAGGAAGAGCCGTTCTTCTTTTGCTCACTTTTTGTAAACGCTGATCTTGATCCAACTTTGATCGTAAAGCCTTTTTGTGAGAAACAGAAAGAAAATGGTCACCAGAAAGGAAAGGAATTCCATGGTCTGAGTTTTGCTATGATATACAGACGTTGCTCTTCCTCTCTCGACACCTTTTCCTTTCTATCCAATTCCCATTTTATATATCAGATTATTATCGCGGATCCAAATTGCTCAATTAAAAAAGTTTTTTCCATTGAAAACTCGAGTGGCGATTTGTTTCATTTCTCCGGATGAAATATCCCGTACATCTGATCAACTATCAAAAAAAAAAAAAAAANAAAAAAAAGATGAAACATCATTTTAACAAAAATTGGAAAACAATAGAACAGCGTAATCCTTAGGGATAAATCGTTTTCTCTTTTTTTTTCTAATTTAGAACAACTATTATTAACAGCTCGGATAACTTTTGACCATTCGAATTTTCAACACCTTTGGGAAATTACAGGCATTCCTTAGAACCGTTTTAAATGTCCTTGTAGAAATTCTTAGTACTTCCGGGACCCTTCGGAAACACGGGAACTTTAAATCTTTCGAATCTCGAAGACCTTGCAAGTTTAACTTGTTCGAATTTTGGATCTCACTGGATTTCGTACATATTAAATATTTCGGATCTTTGGGAAAATATAAATTTTTGAAACTCAGTGCGTACACGTGTGACACTTGGCCGATGTATAATATCAATTAATTACGCCCGTTGGCGCGTTGCGTAGGATGCACATCCGCATTAACAGATAATAATAATTCGCGTGGATTCGCTAATCAACGCGCTGGTTAGATCATCGATACACCTGTGCGGGATCATACGTGATCTATCGTGCGCCTTACATAAATCATCGTAATGGACACCATTAATTCCTCGTGTGACGTACCGGTTTCGTGCTGCGCGTCTCGCGGAATCCGCGCGGGATCTGGTTACGGGCGTACCCTTGAATAACGCGGTATTGTACCTCATGAATTATTGATACCAATATCTCGATATCGAGTCCTCGGGAAATATACTCCCGCGTAAAACACACCGGCACGCTGGCATATCGATTTTAGTCCCTTCGAGTAGAAATTAAAAGCAATGCGCGCCGCCGAAGCAAATAATATATAGATGCAATTAATTCTGGATCTTCGGCGTCCCTCAAATTTCGGATGAGTGGAGCGAGGTGATTCCGAGTCTTTGGACCCGCGGAATTTTATCGCAGAGACCGTGATATTTTTAGCTTTCCGGTATATTAAAGCTCTGGCACTTTTCGACGGATTTTAGCGTTTCGAAACTCCGAAACTTAGGTGCTCTATTCTGCACGGAACTTTGGGAGTCGTAGGGATATGGCTGCTTCGGAATTTCGGAAGTCCGGAAGTCCGGAAGTCCGACCCTCCCGCGGAACTTTGCGGAACGAATTCGGAATCTCTGGCGCATTTGGTACGCCGGAACAGCCGCGCGCTTCGAAACTTCAGGATTTTAGAGCTTGGAACGTCAAGCGGGTTATATCAGTGCGTCATATCGATTCCGGCTGTCACGCGGAAATTAAAAAACGATAGGGCAGGCCGCGGCAGCAATGTAAATCGCCTTGACATTTATGCGGAATGCGTAACAAGCTTCTACTGAAAAATTCATGAGCGACAGTCGCGATCGAGCCGCTCGTCGATTCGCGAGATGCGAATGTTCATTCGTTTGAATTTTTATTATTAGTCATTTCGCGATAATGAGGGCGTATTATTTAAATACTTAAACAATCCTCATGGATGCTTATATATATTATTTTTTACTGTTGTTATGTTAATACAGTAGAAACAAAATAAGACAGTAAGGTGAGTTGGGGGGAAGATATCACGCTTAAGCCTTTTTTTCTAGAATAATTTTATTATGTTATAGAATTAAGTTACAAAAAATTAACATAATACTTTTATCCATACAAATAAAGTAATTAAAGTTTCGATATTTCAAATTTTTAAGAAAAAATTATTAAAAAAGAATTAATAAGAAAAAAGTTATTAATAAAGAATATTTTCTTGGTAATTGTTTTAAAATGCACTTATCACAAATTTGAAAGAAATTATCATTCATACATATATACTCCAAAAAATAATTTATACTTTTTTATAAAATTATATTAAAGGAAAATCAGAATAATAAGCAAATCAAACTTTTGTTTTAATTTTTAATATTTTCGATTAAAATGTTCAATTACTAATGTTTAGAATATATTTTGAACATATTTTAAATAAATTTGATGCTTTGATAATGAATTTACGATAGATTTGCAGATATATTAACTTATGAAATATTTGAAATAAGTAATATTTATTTAAGTAATTTACAATGTGTACAATATGTCTACACAGAAATTTAATTCTTTTTTTGTGCGTGGTGGGATATATATCCCGATTCTTCAAACATTCAAGTCTCTTACAAAGATAACTTTTTCGGAGCTCATTTTAAAGATGAAAGCTAAGACTCTTCATATAAAAATCAACACTCTTGTGAGTTTCACTCCTTGACCTGCATATCTCGCCAAATACTCGTACTACAATGGAATAAAAGAGAGAAATACGTGTATCTTTCAAAAATTAATGGATTCTCTCTCAGTTTATTTTGAAGATTAAAATGAAGAAAACCATAAAAATATAGATATGGAAAAATTGCTATTTAATTTCAAACTATCGGATTCAGTGTGACGAATCAAAATGCTAAATTTTATTAGAACAAAACTTATTTTTCATTTTTCGAATCGCTGATTACGAATCTAAAGTCGAAATTTTTAAATTCAACAGATGAAAAGTATCTATGGAAACAATTAATCAGCGATCCCAAACACCTCTGAAATATGAGTTTTATTAACAAATTCTAAGAAAATTTTACATTTTTACTTTTTGGATCTGCCATTTTTAATTTTTCAATTTTGCCTTATTTCAAATATATTTATGAAATATAATACTTATATTTCAAATATGACTTATTTCAAATATTTCACAAGTTAATATATCTGCAAATCTAACGTGAATTCATCATTGAAGCAGATTTAGTCAAAATATAAATCTAAATGTTAGTAATCAAATATTTCAATCGAAAATATTAAGAATTAAAATTCGATTCCTTATTATTCTGATTTTCCTTTAGATTGATAATCAGTGTCCTCCTTAAAGACCTTTAGTAAGACGTGATTTAAGTGTTAATTGTTCCTAAAAAGAAGTCATGCACGAAAGAGATAAGTAAATATTATTTTTTTAAAATAAATGCGTAGAAAAAAATTAGTATCAAATCAACAATTCATTGTTTCATACATAAGCAAGTATATCAAATCTTCTTGAAAAAATTTATAAATTATGTTTGTTTAAGATTATAAATTCTTTCAAGAAAATTTGATATTCTTGCTTATATGTACATGAAACAATGAATTATTGATTTGCTATTCTTTCTGTGTGATGAATGTTTTTTAAGACAACTATTAAGAGAATATTCTTTGTAAATATAATTATTACTTAAATAAAGAAACCTAAAAATTGATTAATCGCTTTTTCAGCACGAGAATGATATTTCTCTGCGTGTAAATAAAAATCGAGGTGAAAAGTTCTGAGGTAAAAAATTACGTGGTATTTTTCGGAGGAAAAGAAGATCGGCTTTGGATTAAAGAAGGAAATCTGGGGCAACTCGTGGACACGTGCACGCGTAAAGAATATTCAAGCCGAATGTATTAAAGTCGTGTGCTTTCCCTCATCCAATTTACGAGCGTAATCTTTGCCTCTGTGTTACGAAAGTGCGCATCATGCAGCTTCGAGGCGTCTGCACGCCACGCGTATCTCACCCTTTCTCGGCACGTGGGATGTGAATCATATTCGGAGCGGAAGTTATGTTCGCGATATAAGCGAGCCTTTGTAAACGGAATCCCATAAAATGGAAGGGGACACGTATCAAGACGTGTGCTGGGAAAGCTTTACTTTGCCTTCTCACCGAAAGGGAGTGCAATTTTTTCGCGAGAGAACGAGTCTTGGTCGGCATCGAGACAAGATATAAGATCGCGATTCTCGACGCGTCTCAGATGCGTCGCGTTTACTACAGATCTCGGTGTAAATCCCACCGAGAAAAGTCCCGCATTAATTTCGAACGTGATGCGATTCGGGCCGTAAAATCCCCGATATTAGCTATATTACTTGCGTGGGACGCAGGGCAACGACTATCGGACTGCAAGGCCGGTTATTGGCAGTTCCCACGAAGGCGCATGGTCAGTATCGGCGCGCTCATCGCTTTTATCGAAATTACGAACTTTATTGACTCCACAACAACCGTCACTTGCCGTATCCGTACTGTGTGTCTCTTCGCGGCTGATACTTCGACGGCGATAAACATTTACGACTAATGCTTCGCTCATCGAACGAACACAGTCTATTCTATAGAGATTCAGAAGTCTCTTTTTCTTCCTATAAATAACCTCATAAATTTACTTCATATCACAAGGTGAAGAACTTTTTGTTATATTTTATCACAAATCGGTAAAATAAGCCGATACGATTTGTTTAAAATAAAAAAATATAAAGAAATTTATTTAAAATATAAAGTAAGAAATACGTATTTTAAATAAAAAATTTTAATACAAAATAGTTTTTTATGATTTTATTTATTTGAATGTACATTAAACATTTTCAGTATTTAGCTATAACTGTATTGTACATATAACTCTTCAATAGAAGTTGTAAAATTTTCAATAGAATCAGGCTGGTGGCAGATAGGATCACCGCGTCACCACTGCCACTTTACAACACTGATATCTTTTTTTATTGTAATAACGAAAGCCAAATCCAATCGAAACGAACTAGCAATAGAAACTTATTTAAAATACTTATTAAGAATTAAATAATTTGTTTCTTTTTTCTATTTAAAATAGAAATAAGAAATAAGTCATAAATATATATATGAAATAAAAGTTATTTAATATTTATTATAAAAAATAATAAATATTAAATAACTTTTATTTCATATATATATTTTAAATAATATTATTTTAAATACGACCAATTCCTGTTTACCATACAAAATTCGCTATAAATTTTATTATTTATGGTGATAAGCTTGGAACAACTCAGCAATCTATCAAATATTTTAAATAATGAGGAATTATTAAAATATATAAAGAAACATTTAATAAACTATTTAATAAAAATTACCATGCAGCATTGTAAAATATTTAAAATTTTTACAACTTGAAACAAAATTTTTTTATATAATAATATATAATCATGTATAACATTTTTCTTTATATAATTATGTATTTAATTTTGTACCTCTAGATCACGTCTTCTATTTTATACTACGCCATTTCTTTTATTGATATATAGCGTTATATATTGTCTATTTATTATAAACAGCACACCAATCAATATACCATGCTGTATGAAATTATCATGAGCGACTAACAAGCCAGATTGGAAATATCACGCTACACTATAAAATTTACATAAGATATTGTACATGTTTATCGCTATTTGATATTTATTCTATCTGAAACAATAAACAATCATAAACTATTCAATATACTTTAAAATCATTAAAATTTCTCTTACTATACAATTTAGTAAAAGTAATCAAACATATTTTGTACACGTTCTACATTTTGTATTAAAATATAAAATGTGTGCAGTAAATATGTCAGATAAAATACAATCAAATTCTTCGATTTTACAATGTTGTTCCACAATTACCATGATTTTCAGGGTAAATTTCATGAGAAAATTCTCTCTATGTATTTGCCACTTCAAGCCACTTGTCATAAGCCTCTTATCTCTCCTCTACTCGTTGTAACGACATGGACATAAATCATGATTCGGATTATGTCCTTGATTGAAAGTGCCGAGAGTGAAGGGTTAATCAATCCCTAGATCGCATATCTCTCTCTCTCTCTCTCTCTCTCTTTGTCTAGTTTAGGCTATTTTCATTCGCGTCACGTGTGTCGCGAATTGCAAGAGTCACGGTCCGCCTATAAAGCGAGCTCCTGTCATGATACAATTCTTTATACCGTTATACAGCGATAGATACATAGCTGTACATTGCAGCCCGAGGCGGCGAGTTATCGTCACAGTTCATTTTTTTCGCCGTCCGTAACTTTATATCGATCTTCTTTTAACCGTCACGGTGTGATTAACGTTGCGAATTCAAGCGTCGAAGATATACGAGTCGAGGAATCGAAGATCGCGAGCTCCGAAGACATCGAGATCCAATAATTTCGGAGATATAAGAATAATATATCTGAAGAAGAGCGCCCCGCGCGAGGATTTATCTCGGGAAAATAAGAGTTGAGAATGTGAAGGTCCAATAATTCAGGGTTCTAAAGGGCTGCGGGTCTAAGAATCGAAATCCCAGAAGAAGAAAACACTTCATAATTTACAGATCTCCGTGGAAAAGTTTCTCGTCAGGAATAATGCCGAGAATGGCATTTATCCCCCCGTTTAATCTAATTTCGACATCCTCGTTGGCCGATATCGAAGACGTCGTTGTCGGGGAACCCTAAAGACCCCGGGACTATCCATCGGGACGTGTGATTTAGGGCGCGTCACCAACGACGGTGGATTACTTCGTCTCCGCCGCGAAAACTTCGTCCACTTTCCCCGTTCCTCTCGTCTGTCGCTCGTAATAAANAAAATGCGACCGCGCCCGTCCGTTTGCGTTCGCTTATCACATCCCGCAGATCGGGAGTTCTTAAGGCAGCTGTTTTCTAGTCCAATATTCTCACTTCTGAGATATTGTACGAGTATTTACCGTTAAAAGTTCGCAAAAAAGTTAGCGCTTCGTGGAATATTGAAAAGTTAGAATCTTCGAGACTAGGTTGTCAAGGTTATTTGATGTTTAAAATTAAAAAGTTAGGAACATGAAAGTCTTAATTATCGAGACAATTTATGGTAAATTCTACAAAAGAATTATTAAAGTTTATTTCATACTGAAAAAGGAAAAAATGTATGTGTCACTGGCAATTAGCGATAAATATCAATGTTTCTTTGAAACTTAATTAATCAATTAATTAACGTGAAAAAATGACAGCAAATAAAATTTTCAGCCAACTTTGTTAAAAAAAAAAAAAACATTGATTTCTTTCTATTTTCATTAAAAAGTATCCTGAATTATTGTTCTTAAAATAACTTAACAATGCGAATGGCCTGTCTGCTTTAGGAAATTATTCTGGAATGTCGACTTGAAACCGTTTTAGTGAAAGCAGCTTTTCCTGGCGTGCGTGAAACAAATAGCGGATTATTAGATGCTACGATAGCTGCCTCTTTGCCAGTCTCATTCATTCCTCGTTTCTCTATCAACCACCCTCGTTGTGTCTTCCATTATGCCTATCAACCCCCGCATCAGTAAAATATTCAGTGAAACGCGTTGCTCCCCTTTCGCTGTCGCTATTGAAGTCCTAACTTCTTGTCGGATTTCCTCAGTAAATTTGCATCCAGATACTTTTACATCTCGTAATAGCAATTCTCCTGAAATTGATATTTAACCCTCTAGAGGCCATATCGCCACTGAAAAATATATTTTTGACTGATTTTGCTTAAAAAAATCGTGAACAGTATTAATATTCTATTTCCTTATTTATTTTTTTTATTTTTTTCCACGCCTAGCCTCTTTGAAATATTTTAGTGATCAACGCTACATACATTTCTATTTTCAATTTGTAAGTGTAATTAGATAAATCTCAAATTTATTGTATACATTCTCATATTTACGCGTGAGAAGAGAAGCAAATATGCAACACTGGGCGTTAGTGTTACGCTTAGACAATTTAAAATTATCTAAATATAAATATAAGATAAATTACATATGTAAACGTATCTTAGATAAGAAAGAGAATATAATTTTAAATTTATCTAGATGAAAAATATCTTGTTTTATTTAGATAATTTCAAGATAATATCGCTGTTAAACAAAACAGTATATTTGTATATTTTTATTTATAAATTAATATTTTTTATTCATAAATATATATTTATTTCTTAAAAACAAGTGTTTTTCAAATAATTCAATCTTACAAAGGTGTTCATCTTTTGGATTCGTCTTTTGGACTTGGAGCAATACGCAAATAAAAATCAAAGTCGAAAAATATAGATGAATCGTATAACTCACATTATGACTGATAATGTTCCTTGTAAAAGTTTTCAAACTACTTATAGTTTCGGGGCTATTTTTACATTGTGCTATTTTCTGATTTTTGCAATCTGTTGTCACTTGAAAAAAATTCTTTGTTAGAATAAATAACTTGGTTGAAACTAAGAATAATATTTTATACACATTATTTACATTACTTGAGATAATTTGCAAATTGATAATACTTTTGCAAATACAGATAATGTATATTCTAATATAATCTAGGTAAAGATAAAATAAAGTCATTTTTCATCTAAATAATTATTCAGATAATTTTATATAGATAACGATAAACACCGCTGGCCGCTAGAGTTAAACTTTCTAAATGGAGTAAAAATAACTGTTTTTCTCTTTTACGCGTGTTTTTTTAAAATTTCGTTCATCAATTAACAGACTTTTAATGTCCGGTTTTATCTATTGAAAAAGCTCTTTCACGCGAATTTTGATCCGTTTGATTTTCACGCTCTATTAATCTCGTATTTGGGTGTCGAAATCATCGGATCTCGCGTTAATGGACAGGGCCGTTGGAGTTAGGTACGTGTATACCGCAGGCTTCCGATGGAGTTAGCGTTCCAGGTTAATCTGCTCATGAAATAGCTGAGAGTTAATGCCCAAGTAACGGGAAACGCGTGCATCCCTGATAAGCCGTACGCGCCGTCGCCAGCTGTAGGGGACAAATGAAGGGATATGCCCCGTCGTATGTGCCCAGGCCTCCGAGGGGACGGGGTTCTCGTACGACCGTACGGTATCACGGAATTCAGGATGGACGGGAGAAACGTGAGCGCGATCGGGACATGTTGAACGGGAATCTCGAATCAAATAGTGGTAAATAGTAGATCGGATCCATTTCCGTTTACCGGGAAACGTTTGCCATCTGCTTCGTCAACCGGATCGATTCGGGCGCGTTTAAATCCAATGCGCTTTCTGGGATCGAATGACCCTACACGTTGTACACAAAACGTTTCCTGGACCATCACCGCGGGGATAATTCCCGGCGCGGCCTGTCTACCTATTGATTTATGCAATTTACGCGCGTTAGTCAAACGATGATCGATGTGTGAATGCGTTAGCGCGATTGTTGCCCTCATAATTACGCTAATTACATATAGCACACAACTGATTGCGCGCATTCAAATCTGACACCTGTCCAAGAGCTTTGCGGGCCTACCGCAGACGTGAATTGCCCGGTCCAGCAGCGTGTCACGCGTGCCGGTAATATTATTCATTCGCCGAAATTCCGCACTATTGTTTCCCCACACGTGCACACACACACACACGTACACACGCTTACACTATGCTCGCAGGGGAGGAGGGATGACAGCATTTTCATTGACCGCGCCAAGTTCGACCGCGTCGCTACATTATCGATTTTCCCGTTTTCCGCATCAAAGCCGGAGCTCCTGGCAGTAATGAGCTTTCCATCAAGGCGAGAGTGAGAAATTAGTTCTTATGGGGAGGCTTATAGACCTATTCTCCTCCTCCTCCTCCTCCTCCTCCTCCTGCCTTTTTCACCTTCCTTTTTCGGCGCAACCGCACTAAAGTAGAAAAAAAAGGATAGTACTTAACTGAATTATTGTGTGTGTTACATCACCGCGTGTATTTCGCCGAGGAAAGTTTCAGTCGAAACTAATTGCGGAACAGGCCGTAATAGTCCGTCTGTAGTAGTCCGCAAACTCATTCGCCGGAAGAAGAACTTTAAATATCTCCACGCTTTAACTGCCGCGGTAATCAACAAGTAATCACCGTAGTAATCAAACAATAATCAAGTTATATAAATCGTAGCCGCGCGTTTCCCTGGAAACCATGGAATTCGGATAATAAAGCTCCTGCTTTCCGCTTAATCCGTGTTACTCAACGTCGCAATATCACGTCGCGGGCAGAAATAATTTGGCTATCGCGGCGAAATCGTTACTGTTACATGCGCGGGCAAACAAATTCTACTTGCCTATAACAATCAATTGTTTTACTGTGAGATCTGTTTTGCTGGAGAAAATTTTTCAGACTAAATTGGTTCATAGAAACGTGTTAATTCGATGTTAAAACAAACAGTCTGTCCGTAACAAATGCATTTTGATATTGTAACAACGTTGTCGCTGATTGAATGTCGCGATATGAGAATAAAAAGAGAGAATATGAAAGAAGAAATAGAATAAATTTATTATTTGGAGCAAAATAATCTGACAAGATAAAATTTCAATAAACAAAATTCATAGTCTTTTTAACAAATCTGTGCTCTTCATATACTCAGAGAAAAAATTGTATCAGTAACTAGAAATTTATGAACAGATTGTTCTTCAACTATGCATTACAAAATTGTAATAAAAACAATAATAGTATAAACTAAGAAAATACAGTAATTAACTATTTTTAGAAAAATTATTGGATAAACTATAGAACATTAGTAATGCAAATATAAGTGACGGAAAAATTGAATCGGTTGAAATTTGAACTCGCGATCTCTCGATTTCACCCTAGCACTTAGGGTCTTGAATCACTGCTCCACTATCACAGTTATTCCAGTCGTGTACTTAATCGGCCATACGTGAGCTGGAAGTATGTAATTGTCATAACTTATTTGTAGTAAACTCTATATAACGATGTAGTTAAGGTGCCATTTCATTATAAACTAATATTGTTGGTGATATAAACTATTTGACAATAATTGCAACTAAAACTTTTTAGTTGCAATAACTATAAAATAATATATTGAACTATATATTTTTATGCTATATATATATATATATATATAAAACTTGTAAAGTTGTCACTTTTATAGTTGCCATGAATTTTTCTCTATATGTATAACTAATTTATAATCTATGACACTAAATATTTATTGTATTAATAAATATTTTTTCTCTGTGCAATTTTTATATACAAGATGCAGACATCCTTATATACACAGCAAGGTCAAGGAGTTTTTTTAGCCAAATGATATATTATTAAAAAGAGATAAAATGAAATAAACTCATTTTTATTTTTTAATATAAAATTATCCTTTATTTCAATATATTTTGAAATAAATTTTGAAAATAAAAAATAATCATTACACTGAAAAAAAATTGTTAACTTGGCCTTTTGCATTTAGTTCATAGCGATTTCCTCACTTCGAGTATTTATATACTTAAGTTAAATATACATATATACATATATACATATATACATATATACATATATGTGAATAATATATGTATATTTAATTCAAAAAACTAAAGAAGTTACGAATTAAACGCATTTAGTCAAATTAACAACTTTTTTCTAGTATAAGGACTACAGGATAAGTGATGAATAAGTGATCTCTGCAGCTTTAAACCGTTTTAATCCTCTGGAGACGNTCTCTGCAGCTTTAAACCGTTTTAATCCTCTGGAGACGAAAGGGTTTTTTTAATAACAAGAAAATGATGTAGTCTCTTAGAGGATCAAGGATAAAAATTCAGAATATTTTTATATTAATATAAAAAAATTAATTCATCCTTTCAAAGAATGTATTGAAATAGATAGTGATTATGTTGAAAAATGGAAAAGATTAATTCATTTTATCCTTGGACGGAAATCTCTCTTGATGAGTCTTGAATCTTACATATAATGTAACATTTGAAGCGTCAACCATCATTCGACATTCATTTCCTCGCGAGAATTGCTGCATGACAAATTGAAAATCCATCAAAGAGCCTTGTTATTAAAGGGAAAGATAGAAGGAGTATTTGAATGCTAACGCGCCGCTGTCAGTATAACGGAAAGCTTCTGAGGAATGGAAAGTTCAAGTGCGGGTAGTATTCGCTAATTTCACTTTCAAACGAATGCAAAATTCCCCCGCGTATAGGCGAATACCTGTGACGACGACACAGACACACGCGACCTGCTATTTTTACTTCTGCCGACCACATGTTTGATTCGCAACGCTATCGCGAGAGGCAGGAAGCAGCTGGCTTTGATAAACGACGAGTCAAGTGGCGCCACATGGAGGCCCCACTTTCTCATCGGTTAAGCCCATTTTTACAGTACTTTACATCGAGTTTCAAGGACGGGATTGCAATATCCGCCCTAATAACAGGGGCACTTTATAACGGGGACACTACATTATTCCAAGTCGCCGAGAACAACCAGACACGATTGGCTGAATCCCCAGGAGCCACAAATATCGTTGTTATGCATTGTTCGGAAACAATCTCTACCGAGTCAGATTGCGAGAAGTCAAGATGCGTTTTAAGCATAGTTGGCCAACAAGTGTGTGCATTGGACTCACAGGTAGGGGAATAGTCCGAATGCACAGCAAATTACGACCACATGAATATTCATCGTACAGAGAATTCAGTAAACTTCACTCTCCTGGAAGCGCTTCTCCAGGAAATAGGAATCCCTTCGAGTCTCGCTCTTTCACCAAGTAACTTTCATTATCGACTAATTATCAGTTAATTTCTGTATTCATTAAAAGTACGGAATATTCCCTCATATATATATACGCATTCAGAAATTTGATAGCTTCCCTTAAGAAAAAGCGTTTCAATAAACTGAATAGCTGTATCAGTAACTGATGATAGTAGTCAGTTTATTGAAATACTTTATCAGTTCCTTTTTCAAGAGTTCACTCGCGATACGGAAGAACTCCTTTTTTTTTCTTCTTCTTTTTCTTCTTCTTCTACTTCGGACTCGGACTTCTCACGTTACGTAGTTAGAACCAGGTGCCACACTTTGTCACCTTTGAATAGGGCAGATGCCTCCTCGGAGTTAAGGAACTGTCCCTTCCAACTATCTGACACTGGAGAATCATGATCCAAGAAAGTTGTCGAAATTGCCGGTAGCATCATCTTCTCCTTGTCCACATTTCCGGAAGCGGAGTAGTACGCGCGAAATTAGCTAGCACGCAAATATGTTTACATGCTTGCACGCGGCGGAATTGTATACCCGCCGCCACCG
>QKQZ01046284.1:0-16450 GCA_003595255.1 Solenopsis fugax
GCTAACTTCCGGAGGGGAGTCTCTGCCCGTTAAGGCGGAGACTCGTTTGGGTCGGGACTGATCACGGTGCATGCCTAGCTCGATCCCGTGATCAATTCTTAGCCCAGACGCCGGAAAAGTTGGGTTTTAGTGGGTACACCCGCCCAGTAGGCGGGGACTCCCACATACCCCGCGATCCCTCCCCAGGGGCGCGGGGACCCATAAAGGGTTTCCCAACTATAAAAAAAAATGGTGCTGTGACTTTGTGTCGGATTCCGTTTGTTACTAAAAAATTTTCAAATTCTTCTAATTTGAAACAGGTTCCGCTGACTACGGTGCATGGAAGACCGAAACGCGCGAATATGCTTCGTAGAATCTTGATCATGGCAGCTGAGGTAGTTGATTTTGTTCGAATGGCTTCCAACCATTTTGAGTACGAATCCACCAGTATCAGTAAATAGGTGTTCTGGAATGGGCCTGCGTAATCGACATGGATTCGTTGCCAAGGCGATGTAGCGTATTCCCACGGGTGGTTATCCGTCTTAGGTGGGTTTGGTCGAATCCTGCTGCAGCTGAGACATTTCCTCGCCATGTTTTCGATGTCAGTGTCGATATTCGGCCACCATACGTAGCTTCTAGCGAGAGCCTTCATTTTAACTATTCCTGTGTGCTGAGTGTAGTTCTTCTAAGATACGGCCTCGAAGTTTAGTGGGAATTGCTACCCTGATGCCTCTAAATAGACAACCATCCTGAATTGAGAATTCGCTTGCTTCGAGTTTTGCAGGGAAGGGTTTAACACCTTGAGCGACTAGAATCAACTCCCATAATTCCGGACATTTCCTTGCTTACTTTTTAATTTCCTTGCGTGTTCCAGGCAAGAATTCGAGTTGGCTTATTTGGAAAGTTTCGCTTGCATCCATTTCTGAACTAGGCTGTGTATGTGGTGCTCTGGATAAGTAATCTGGTGTTTACGTTTTCCTCCGTTTTCCTATATCTAATGTTGTAGTTAAATCCTGACAGATAACTTGCGTAATATAGTAAGCGTACTGCTGATGTTGCTGGAAGGTCCTTACTGGGATGGAGAATTGCTGCCAGAGGTTTATTGTTTGTAATTAACGTGAATTTCCGTCCAAAGCAATAATGAAAAAATTTCTTGACGTCCCAGAATATAGCGGTAGCCTCTCGATAGATTTGACTGTAATTTTGTTCCGTGTCAGTGACCTTGAGGCGAAAGCTATAGGTCTCTCTGTATTGTCCGGAAGTATGTATAACAATACCGCTCCCAGACCAATGGGGGGATGCATCCGTCGCTAAAACAAGCGGCAATTTATCATTAAATGGCATTAAAACTCTAGTACTCGCTATGTCTGACTTTATGGACTTTCAAGCACGATCATGCTCTCGATTCCAGTGAAATGGTGTCTTCTTCTTGAGAAGTTTATAAAGCGGATGCAACATAGCAGCTAAGTTGGGTAAGAACTTTTAGTAGTAATTAAGTAGCCCCAAAAATGTACGTAATTGTGAAACATCTGAAGGAGGCGAATTATTTATAATTGCTGCTATTTTCTCCCCAGTAGCGTGAAGACCATCTTTGTCGATTCTATGTCCCAGATACAAAATACTGGGTTTGAAAAACTGATATTTTGCACGATTGGTGTGTAGATTGTGTTGTCGTAAAAGTAGTAGTACTTGGCGTAGTCGATCCAGGAGTTCCTCTTCTGTCGCTTCTTGAATGGCGATGTCGTCGAAGAAACAAATCCCGTCGAGGTCTTGAAGGACTTGATCCATAAATCTCTGCCAAGCGTTCGGTGCTGTTTTAATGCCAAACATCAGACGTTTAACTTTGTAAACTCCAAGGTGAGTGCTTATGGCTTGCATCATTGCCGATTCATCATCAATCGACATGTGTAAATACGCTTGGTGAATCTGAAGTGCAGAAAAACTTACCGTTTATTTTATTGAAAATATCTTCGATTTTCGGTATTGAGTATCGATCATCTTTTATTTCCTTGTTGATTGTGGCCTTATAGTTAGCGCACACTCGTATGCTCTCATCTTTTTTGACAATCGGCACGATAGGGGTGCCCTATATTGAGTGTTCGATTTTCTCGATAATTTCCAACTCCTCAAGTCACTTTAGTTTTGCTTTAACCTTAAGACGTAATGCATATGGTACAAGGCGCGGTTTGATGAAAATCTGCTGTTTCTCAGGGTTTGTTAATTTCAGGGAATATGCGACCTCCGGAATTTTCCCTAATTGTGGAGTAAGGACGTCGTTAAATTCCTTAAGAAGGGTATCCAACTTTGACTCGTAACACAGTCACACAAAAAAAAGAAGTGTCATGTCCGAGAGATTAGACCCATGTATTCCTATGTGTAAAATCCTGATCTGATGGCGCAATTCTGAGGTCATATTCGGTTTCAGAGCCTCAAAATACATAGGGATGCATGGGTCTAATCTCTCGGACATGACACTTTCTTTTTTTGTGTGGCTGTGTAATCAGCCAATCCAATGCCGTGTATATTTTTCCAGTTTAACTTGAACAGTTGGAGCCAATCCCGACCAAATATCGTGTCAACGTTGAACGGAAGAACGTAGATTATGCCTTGGTTTCGCTGATTTCCATATTGTATCTCAACTTTAGCTGCTCCTAGTGGATATATTACCCTGTAATATTTCGCCCGAATATGTTCTAAGTTTGACCTTGGTGGGTTTTAACCTTGCCTTAGGACGAAGTGTTCTAAATCTCATTTTGGAGATCGTCGAGACTGCTGCTCCCGTGTCCAATTCCATTTCGCATATGGAACCATTTAATTTTACTGGTAAGAGTATCTTATTTGAACTTACCGAATTTATTGCAACGATGTTTTAAATGTCCGAATATTCTCCCTCCGATTCGCCGCTAGTGTCCGCCACTTGCTTCTGTTCGAGTGATTTCCTTGTACCCGATAGACATACGTTTCGTAGATGCCCCTTCTTGTCCAATTTCTTACACTTAAGGTTTTTTGTAAGACAGTCCTTTGCAATGTGATTCTTCTTACCGCATCGTAGGCATCTTCCCCAGAATTTAGCCGCGTTTCCTGAAGGTTTTCGACCTTCCGAGGCTCCCGACGGAGGGCTTGATTTACCTATAACGTTAACTTCATGCTTTGCTCTTTGTATCTGACTCGCTTCGCTCTTTGCGATTTCCACTGCTTGCGCTACTTGACTATTTCCTCGGAACTCATGCCAGCTCTTAACTGCAGCAGTCGTTCGCGGATTTCGCTGTCTCGAAGTCCACAGATAAACTCAGTGCGTAGATGTGTGTTGATTGAGGATTTCTTGCAATGTTCGCACTTAAAATCATAGTTTATTGTCATTTTACGAAGTTTGGTCACATAATTAGCAATCGTTTCCCCCTCGTGCTGCGTACATAATGCAAATGTGTTGTTCTGCTATTACGCTAGATTGAGGGGTTAAATGCTGTTTTAGCAATTTTATTCTTTGTATTATTGGAGATATTCGACTGATTAATGTAGTACATACAAATTGAAATAAGAAAAGCCTTCTACGGTCGTAGCTAGATCTTCGTGCTATGTTTGTTTGTGCGATTTTATAAACCCATTCAAACTTAACGAAACTGCGCTGAACTTTATTCTTTGTATATTTTCGTATTTGGTAAATCCGGTGCTGTTAGTTTGGTTAATGTTTGATATATTCTCGGATTCAGACAACTAATTAAGATTTGAACACATGTCATATCCCGTTCTGGCGTTGAATCGTCTAGTTTCCTCATCCTTAAATGGTTATCCAGGCGTTGCAAATAGCAGTCGAATGTTTCGTTGTTCTCGTCATATTGTTGTAAATTTTCTTTTCCCGTGAAACTTGTTGCGTTAAGACTTTCAGCCTAACTGAGCTTGAGTTTGCTGAACTCCCTGCAAGATTTTTGCCACGGAAGGTAATATTTGTTCAAGTTCACTCATCTTGTATTGCATAAATTTCTACGAGAAAAGAGATGAATAGAGAAAAATAAAGAATAATGACCGAAAAGTGCTGATCCTTCTCATCGCCAGTTATCGTATTCGTTTCGAGGAATAGGAATAATGACTATCACGTTACCTCTTAATTCTGTTTATTGCTTAGGCTCAATGCACACAGGACGCGTCAACGCGTTACGCGTGGCGAGGTAGCCAATCATTCTTTCGCTTTCTTAATCTTTATTGTAAAAGCGAAAGCATGATTGGCTACTCGCTACGCGTAACGCGTTGACGCGTCCTGTGTGTATTGAGCCTTTGTACAGATAGGCATAGGTTAACTGAATGTTAGAAGCACACCGCGGCCTGTGTGTTGGCGAGGCTGCGCGCGCAGCTTCTCGTTCGGCTGCCAATCCGAATACGACAAATTCACAAGGTGGCCGGAAGCAATCCCTGTCTCGGACATCTCGGCGGAAATGGCGGAAACGGTGGCAAGACAACTGTTTACTAACTGTACTGTACCTCAAGATACAAAACGCCAGCGAGGATAACAACGGATCAAGGACGTTAATTCGAATCCGACTTATTCAAGAAATTGGCAGAGTTGAATGAGTTGAAGGGCTCAGCGCATGTTCGGACTACGGCGTATCATCCCTCAGTTAATGGGATGATTGAAAGGTTCCACCACCAGCTCAAGGCAGCCATCAAGAGTCAACACTGGTTAGAGATCCTGCCAATCGTATTGATGGGCATCAGGGCTGCGTGGAAACAGGATACACCAGCAACAAACCACATCAGCAGAAATGGTTTTCAAGAATCAATCCGTTTGCTTGGACAGATCCTCGATGAAAACAACGTCGAATCAAGCCTCTCCAATGGACTGGTGACATTATATCTTTCATTATTGTTGGAATTAAACAGCAATTAAATCAAGAAGAATTAGAATTATTGGTGAAAACCTAACACTAATATTAATTCCACACAGTTAATTGTTATATTAAGTCAGCAGTGGCTTTCGCCACTCGTGACAAACTTGTCGAAGTTAACAAGATAATTGCAGAATTATTTACAACTTCATTACAGTTACTATGGCCCGAGGGTGTAAAGTCCTGAAAAGTTTTGCTTTTCATAACAAACGATGCTGCGTATATGCAGAAAGTGGCAAAAAATTTGTCTAGCTAATATTCATATATGATTCATGTTACATACGTCATACATGGATTGCATAGAGTAACATAAGAAGTTAGAACGTGTTAGTCTGATATTTCTGTATTCTGATATTTTCTGTTAAAAAAGTGTTTTTAAAGGCACCCTCGCGCATTGAATTATTTAAAAAAATAGCACTAGATTTGGCTTTACCTCCACAATCAGTTTTAACTTGTTGGGGCACGTGATTAAAAGCAGCAAAGTATTGTGCAGATAATTACTCTATAATAAAATTGACTATGGAAACGCTTCCAGATGATGCCGTTTCAATTAAAACTATAAAACAATGCTTTGACCGTAATCTTCTTGAAGACAACTTAAACAAGACAAAAAATAATTTTGCTTGTATTATCAGGGCAATAAAACAATTAAAAAAATCTGGGATACTTTTATATAACTCTCTTCGTATTCTTTCAGAAGTCCAAAAAAGTATTGAGCAACCTCACATTCTAGACAAAATAAAAAATAAAATCTTAATAGTTAGAAAAAAGCTGACTTACAAAGTTTGATTGACTGAGTGTAGACAGCCAGATATTAATGATTCCCTACAATCTGAACAAATAGAGTTTTTTACATAAGCACCCAGTCTCGTCTGAGATAGAATGTACGTTTTCACGTTATAAATCTGTTTTAACAGATAGACATCAAAATTTTAAATTTAACAATTTATCTCAATAGTTTGTAACTTATTATTATAGATCTAAAAAGTAATTCTTTTTTCGCTACACATGAACTGGTGCCCCATTTGCTACGCTAGACTGCTACACCGGCTCTGTTTCTGGCGGCGCGCGGCGCTGGGAGTGGGGGGAAACGCCACCGAGATCCGGACTATGGTTATATATTCCATTGAAACTGTTTTAAATTAAATACATCCACTTTCGTTAGAACAGAAAGATTTTTCAATAGGAATAAAAAGATAGTATCACTTGGATTTTATTTTAAAAAAAGTTGAAGATACCACTACTTGGTTTTTATTAAAATATTGTATGTTTTAATAACTTTTTTAATTTTATATTACTTTCTCTTTAATTCTTTGAGATTAAATGTTATATTTCATTGAAACTTTTTTAAATACATTCACTTGGGTTAGAACAGAAAGATTTTTCAATGGAAATACAAAAATAGTATTACTTGAATTTTATTTGAAAAAAAAAAATTAAAGTTACCATTTGGGTTTTATTAAAATAAAGATACTATCACTTGGATTTTGTTAAAAGTAGTACAGCAATTATTTCAAAGAGCAATATATTCTCTTTAAAATTGGCGCAATTTAAAGATTTTATATATGTATATATACATATACATATATTTTTAAATACGTATTATTTACAATAGATTGAATTAGATTACATAATTTTAAGATATTACTTATTTTTAAGTAAATACTATTCGGGATGGAATAAGATTTTTCAATGAGAATACAAAGATAGTATCACTTAAGTTTTATAAAAAAAATTAAAGATACTACCACTTGGGTTGCAATAAGATTTTTCAATGACAATACAGAGATAGTACCACTTGGGTTTTGTATAGAAATTACAGGTAGTATCATTTGGGTTTTGTAGAAAAAATAAAGATTTTTGGGGGAACACCACACACACGCACACGCGCGCGCGCACGCACACACACAGACACACGCACGCACGCACGCACGCACGCACGCACACACACACACACACACACAGACATGGCGCATTTTTTCACATTTTTTTGAAAAGTAAATATTTACAGAAATATTTTATAAAATATTTAATAAATATTTTGATAATATATTGGATAAAGATTTTTATAATTTTTTTCCATCATGTACATAAAATATGTATAAAATATTTTTATTATATTTATAAAAAATATTTTTGATAAATATTTATAAATATTTATCATATTGTGTGCTGGGTAATTGCCCGAAATTATCACATAGATTAATATTAATTTAAGTATGAAATAGTATTCCAAATCTATCAAATGACTGTATCATAAGATTGAATAATCAACCGTAATTTGATCGTTAATTCTTGTACATTTAACTTGCTGCTTTGATTTTTTTTTATAAAACATCAATCGAAAACAAAATCTCAAACTATAATAAGTTCGGGCAATGGATTTCATTAATCAAAATAATTGCAAATGTAATATATATTTTCCCCAATGTGATACACAAGTACACTTCTTTACTATAACAAACATACGATTAAAACTATAATCAACTTCATATAACTACAATCTTAACCATTCCATTTGTAATGTTTAACGGTATTGATGGCCTTATTATATTGAGGCCTGATAAAAATTATTTTCTACTTATAATACTGATTTAATATTTAATATATAATATGTCATTACGTGTTCCATGTAATTCTTTGGAACTTATTTAGATCTTATCTTACATATTTAAGTGTAAAACATAATAAACCAACAGAAACTATTCGTTACAAAAAAATAGATACATTGTTAATATAAAAGCACATTGTCAAGAAAAAAAAAAATGAAAATATATTGCAATAAAAATCACAGCTTAAGAAAATATAAAACAGATCTTGAAAATTCTCAAATTGAGGATACATACAAGAGATTTTCCTACTTTTACAATCATATTTTTAAAGTAACTAAAATTTCCTGAATGCATTAACTAACGTAAAAAGAAATCGCCTGTTATTTTATTTAAATCCCTTAATGCTTTCAGTTTGTGTTAATTCTGTTTCCTAGCACCATTTTTCTTAGATCTAAAAAATAAAAAATAGGAGGCATTTTTTATGTTTGATATTTTTTGTACCATAAAGATAACAGATCATTAATTGTTAGGTATAGGAGTATTGCAATTTCCATGCCACAACTTAGTCTCTGAATGGCATTCTGAATAATTGGCGAATATATCCGCATAACCATGATCACGCCACCAGGTACATAGTTGCTTGTTCCAGCCGCAATCAATCATGTGGATCAATTCCGGTTTTTCCATGCCTAAAAGCGTGTAGAAATCTTGATCGCCTAAATGACCCTATAACAAGATAGATTTGCTGTCAATCTGATCAAGCGATATTAGCAACATACATATATCAAGTATACGGGATGTCCCATTTTAAGTGGGCACCCCGAATAACTCCGAAGGTATAGGTGATAGCGAAAAATAATCCTTATAAAAGTTGTAGGGCTCAAAAAGATCTATTTACTAATCTTATCAATTTGATAAGATTAATCTTATCGATTTGACCTTGGATGGCATTGCTAAGGTCAGATCAAGGTCACATCGATTTTTTTAAATAGAATACCTTATTTTTGATTCCAGAATCTAATAGCTAGTGTCAGGAGCTTTTCAAAACACTACAATAAAGTTATTTTTTCCAATACCAATTTTTTAAATACCAATTACAGTCATTCCATTCTTCAGAGAATTACTTATGATTGGCCAGTTTTATAACATCGATGTTATAACTTCGGCGTAAATCGGACCGTATAAATATAGTCTAATGACATTTATATTAAGAAAAAGATAATTCCACAATTCAATTATGTTTAATAAAACACAACTTCTATATATCATATTAGAGAGAAGACTGAAAGCAGCCATCCCAGCGCGCAACTGTATGAATTGTTTCTTTACCATATGATTTTATCATAAACTTGAATCATTTTTATTGGCAATGTCATAAAATAGATATGTAGTATCAATTTTGAAAGTGGATGTACTTGCAGAGGATTTTGATGGTTGAAAAATGCCGGATGGCCGCTCTCAATCTTTTCTCTGATCATACTGTCGTACAATAATATATCTATAACATATTTACGTATATTTCATTTTTAATCCATACATAATAGATTTTTCAGTCTAGATGTCCATCATAATTACATTCTATATGATGCATTATATTTCAACACATCAATTGGTATCGCGTAAGTTGTCAATTATTTTATCAAAATATATCTTTACATTTCATTTTTAATTAAAAGAATTGTCATATTTAATAACTTTAATTTACGAGAGGACTAGAAATAAAAACGCACTGTTGAAATGCGGTTTGTTGCAAAAAATAGTCCCTTGATTGTGCTTATATTACGAATCCTAAATCCTAGTTTCAAACACTTACAAGGAGAACCCGCCAGCAGTACATCACCGATTTTAATAAAATTTTATGGGTGTGTAGTATTCACTCAAACATATACTACAGTAAAGCCGTAAGTTGCGATATTTAGGCATTCTCGAGAAAATGACGATTAAATATTTTCAGTACCTATAGTAACGTTACAGAAGAACGGTATTATAGGAATTTACCATTATGTAAAAATAAGTTACAGAAGAAATCTTGTTGCTCTTCTTCATTACGAATCTATACGGACCTTTGCGAGCAGAGCTAGGAAAAGGGAGCTTCTTACGAGTTTTCGTCCGAGCAGTTCGGTTTCTTTCAGTGAATGGAGTATAGTTAATATAAACGCTATTGTTTATTGCACTTTGAAGTGGCGATAAAAATGCTTTACTATATTTGGTTCACAGCAAGAACATACCCAAGTCTGCGCATACAAACAGCATAGTGGAGAAAGCATAGCGCCTTACTCAGTACCGTATACGTAAATATGGCACGCCCGCTTTTATTGTTAAAAAATTAAGCAGCCTGAATAGGTGAAATAATTTCTACATTTCAGTGTAATTAAATCAAAATTGTAATATATTTAAATTACATAACTATCTATTATTTACGAAATAGTTAAATCCATAAAACAACCACATTTTTATTAAAAATTATTTTTATAATTATTACAATAATAATATACAAAACAATAATATGAAAAATAAAATTTTATAGACGAATTACTAAAAACGCAACATAATAAACTTTATTACAAGTTAAAAAACAAAAAAAAATAATCTTTATTTTACAAAACCTTATTACAAGAGTTATTATAGAATAATAGCAAAAGAACTGAAAATTGTTATAAAACAAAAAATAATATATCAATATATCGAATTAATATACGAAGAAAAATTATAATAAATTATAAATATCATATTGGTTTTTGTTGAAAGTTTATGAAATAAACACAAATAAGAATCGTCGAGACACTCAATGTCCTTTTACGAATTTAATTTATTATGTTGTTCTTTAATATGTAGCATCTCAAAAATTAATATCGATATGCCAAGTGCTCTTATGCTACCCGCTGTAAAGAAACGAGTATACACGGAGTGGGAGGCATTCTCCTTCTGTAGAGGAATTTGCGCGAAACGGATGAATTTTCGTTCGCACTGGGTATGTTCTTGCAGTGAAACGAGTATATATGCACCGGAAAAAGTTGATTGAACCTTGTAATACTTAACTTTTTTCATCCTTTCTCTGACATTTATCAGTATTTCTGTCAATGACTTCAAAATTTTTATATTTATTATTAATTTTTTATAAAATAAAAGGGTGTCTGAAACTAGGAATTCTTGATGTGAACACAAAGGACTACCTTTTGCAACAAACCGCATCTCAAAAGTGCGTTTTTACTTTTGGTCTTCCCTTTGTTAGTGAGAATTAAGAAAAATATTTTTTTTTAATTTTAACTTTAATTTACAAAAATCTCTTTTATATGAAGCCACTGTTACCAGAATAATTAAAAATATACTTGATATTATCTCGAATTTGAGATGTGATTCGATGAAAAAGTAATTATGAATTAATTTTAAAATGTTTAAAAAAGAAACTGACAAAATTGCAATGGCATTTAAATTAATTTTTATATTTTAAAGATAAATCTATTGCTACTCTCAAAAGCGGTTGATTAGTCACAGTTGGCAAATGAAGTAAGGGGGTATTACAGTGTAATGGATAAAAAAAATCAAAAATTTTTTTGTATTTTCTGCAAGTATATGTTATGAAAAATATGTATGCAAAAAGATTTACTCCAATTCGTAAAACTTACAGAATTGAAGCAGTTGGAAGGGATAGGATCGGCGCGCTCGCCAAGCGTATTGTCTCAGAAAGTATATTTAGCAAAGATTCGCGTGATCGTTATTTTTGCAAGATCGTACGAGTACTTTTAAACTTAGGATATTTCAAAACATAAAGGATTGACTTTGACCTTACTGCGAAATATTTGCTCTCTTGGCTTGAAATTTATTGGTTCATTAATTTAGACGTTTGCTCTAAAACACATTCATTGAACAAAAATTACTCAAATCGCCATTTTTTGGCATTAATTATATCTAACGAAGGATTTTTGGTAATTTTTAAAATAATAACAGTATAGTGGCAACGACTATTGGACTGCAAAGTGGAGATATATGTAAATTTCCGGAACGATATTCACATCAACTGGTCGGAGTGACTTTGCTAAACAAGTCAGAATCGATCATTGAAAAGAAATAGCAGTTAAACAGTACTTGTTTAAGCACGAAGAGGGTTCGCCTTTATAGTATGAGACTGATTGCTTAATGATGAGTAAAATTTTTTACTTATGTAAAGTATATGCAGAACTTTAAATGCCTTTATCTCGAAACCATATTTTTCGAATTGCCCATGATATTTCAAGATCGACTAGACCAATTAAGCTTAACTTTTGCGTACATTTTCAGCACATATGTGGCTATCGCCCCTATCACAATTATGACAAAATATTTTATTTTTTCATTTTTACAGCCCTTTAAAAATAAAAATTTGCAAAAATCGAAACTTAATTTTCAAAGTGACATTATTTTTTTAATTTTTGATATTTTTCTTTCATTCTAGTACCTGCTACAGCCAAAGGCACACCTATTAGGAATCATTTTGAATTTTTTGTTTTAAATGAGCAAAACTGGCTTAATTATGGACATCATGCGCGAACTTTTTTTTCGTCGACTTCAAGGCGGTTCACTGCGGCTGATTTTAATTTTTTTTTTAATCAAAAAATATATGAACACTTTCAAAATATAAATAAACGTATTTAAAAAAACCTGATACTATAAACTTACTAGTTCTTTATAAAAAATTCCGAAAAAACGCATAAAAAACGCCTTTAACACTGTAATACCCCGTTAAAATATATAGTTTATATTGTATATATTTATTTAGACTACTCAGAACTTGATCGGTTCAGCCTACTAAGATCTGATAATCTCGTGCTTGGAAGTTGCTGAAAAAACCTCGCGTAAAAAAGGCTGGTCTCTCTTCGTCACGTGCACTTAGCGCGAGACGCGACCGCGCCTCTTGATATCATTGTATAGTTTGTATTGTTTATATTTATATCATTTACATCCCTTCAAATTTTCTGTATAAGGCAAATGTCTCGAATCACACTCAAGTTTCAGCTGTGAAAAATTTACTTTAATTGTTTAACTTTGAATAAGCTGTGATACCATCCAATCTTACCTTGAAGTGATATTTTTCTGTTATAGCATCCACGCTATCTTTATTGACAATTTCATTGTATACATGTGACTTCCGTAATCTTTCCAAATTAAAGAGTACCATTCCACTATTATAGCCGGGATATCCGCCTTTATGTCGTGGTTCGCCAAACATCGTTGTCGGATGTTTATTGCGATATAAATACAAAACATGTCGGTAAACAGGTGTAAGTTCTGGAGCTAAGCCAAACAAAGCTTTTTCTCCAAACTTGTTAAATTCTTCAAATAGATCCTTCACATCTTTACGAAATTTTGTGTCCGCATCGAACATCACAGCGAATCGCTGATGGCTGGGTGCGATTCTATGTAAGCCCAGTGAAATGAAAAACAACGCATCAGAGTAATATGTTCCTGGTTTGCTGCTGAAATGCGGTGACATGACCGATACAATATCCTCCAATTGTGCAGCTAGTTTGTGTACATTGTAATAAAATACCTAAGAATAAATAATTTTATATTAAATTTAGATAAACTTAGAGATGCTTCAAATGTCACATACAAGTTCAAATTAAACAAAAACGAAAAAAGTAGTTATAAGTAAACTTCATGTAATTTTCAAATCTATGATGTGTCAATATCCATTCTAGAATTAAAAAAAAAATTTAATATTTTTTTAGAAAATATTTCAGATTTTTTATACAAATTGGACTACTTTTCAGTACTATGTGTCTATTAATTTATTTTAGGATTCTACATATACAATATTATATCAAATATAAAATATTCTAAAATATCTAAAATTCTTACAATTTTTTAAGAAAACAAAATCTGAAGAGATTTAAGATGTTAAGATTAAAAACGTTTTGGCTATACAATAATAGCTAAAAATGACCGAAATTTAAAAATTATAGATTTCTTATATTTTTCTTTTTTTCCTAGCAAGAAATTTTGGTAGTAAATAATTAAATTTTGACCCTGAAACCAGCTGCAAAGAACAAATCAACAAATAATTTGACTTATAATGGTTTATACAGCGTAATCATATTTCGTCAAAGTTTCAGATATAATATACAAATGAATCTAAATAAACTTTTGTACGAATATTAATTAGAATTTTATATGTAAACAAATTAATTTAACTCATAACGTTATTGCTTCATTAAGTTTGCAAATAAATATTACAAAAAATGTGATTTTAAGAATTAAAGAGAAACAAATGACACACAAAAAATCAACGAGAAACTTGTGCTCAAATTTTATCTAGATATTCAAACATAATAGAATAAAATTTTTATATTTTTAATAATGCCTTGAGATGTAGCAAGTATATTTTTAAATATTTATTTAAAAATCTTCATAACTTTGAAATATGAAAAATTCTTAAAATATTAGTACGAGACATTATGAGAATTTTTTCACCAAAGATGCTTGCTTTGACACTTTAATCCATTAAAATAAAATAGAAAAGAGAACATACGAGGATATTTTTATAAATTTTTAGCATTGATAACAATTTTGGATGATCTTTTAAAATTTCTTGTAATTTTATAATTTTTAAAAATATTTCTCAGATTCTTTTATAATTGGAATACTTTTCAAACATGCTGAGAATATCTTCTAGAATTTTTTATATATGCGAACTTTGAAATATTTTATTTAAAAAATTTTTTATCTATAACTTCTGAAGGATACTTGTAATGTCTGATTTCTTAGGTATACAAATAAATAATTACTATTTTTTATGAAATTCAGTTTTTATTAAAACATTGATATAATTAATCATGAAAGTAATCCTCATTATTTTTCAATACTTTCTGCGGTCTTTCAGACAAGTTATAGATTCCAGTTCGATAGAAAGACTAATATTTTTTTTAATTAATTAACCCTCAGTTATCGCACGTATTTTCACTACTCAACTTTCGCGTGCAATTACTTCTTCACAAAAATTGACAACACTAGATAGGAGAAAGTATAAGTATACTGAATATTTAACTTTTTCTTCTTCTACATCCAATCCCCCTCACTTTCCGGTTACTAAAAAAAGCTGCATGATTTTTAAACGCTCTGGATATGCTATATCCTTGGGTTAAATTTTCTTATTTCTTTGATATTTATAAATCTTTTGTCATACAAATTATGCTACATTGAACGAAACAAATATTAATCTGAAGTCCAGTGAATACACCAAATATAGTGAAACATCCCAGCCAAGTTGCAATAATGTATCTGCAATTGGCAATGATAGGGAAAGATTATTACTCAATCAAATTGCTGAAAGACAATTCTTGACTTCATGTGGCGAAATTGACGAAAGATACACTATTGCAACTTGGCTAAAATATTTTACCGAATCCGGCATATTAATCAAATATAGCATCCTTGAGATTATCATTTGTTTTGTTTGAAACAGCATGCTTTGTTTGACAAAAAATATAGAAATGTCGAAGCAAGAAAATAATTTGATTCATCGTAAAAGCAGTTTTTCTATCAAGCTGGAATCTACAACTTGCCTGCAGGATAGAGGAAAGTATTGTATAACACTTATATCCATAAAAATTTTGGAAATGTTTCAGCACTACCTTAGAGCAACAAATTTATATACTTGGTTTTTTATATAATCACTCTATATATTTTTCTCTAGTATGGGAGATCCAGCTTAATAGCAGCTCTCTTCTACCATATTTTTTTTACAAAATTTTGTATTATATAGCTTAAGAAACAAAATTCAGATTAGAGCAATAAATTAGCACATAAATAACTAATTTTAACTAAGTGTGAACTTGATTTGTGATGATAGAGGATAGAGATCTTAATAGGGATCTTTAACACATTGTCATTATAAATAAGATAGAAAAAAAACATACATAAGGACATACTTCCATAAATTTTCCAGTGCTAACCATAACGTTTTGAATGACAATTGCAGCTATATCCCGACTGTCATCATCACTTATCACATGAAAGGTAATGTCTATGGAAGCAAATCTAAGCAAGGAATCCATAAATATTTGGAACTTGCGTCTCATAGGCGAATTTGAGGTAACTTTAGTAAAAATGCACCATACGTTGTAATAATTCGTCTCATTTCGTGGCAAAATGCTCACTGTTGAAGACAAATAATTGACGGAATAAGTGGTTGCTGCCGAGGTAGCTGTGAGATTTGCCAGACTCCCATTTCTCGTTTGCAGGTTGAACACGATCCAGTGTCCTCCATCGGACGTTTGATAGCAGTAAAGTGCTACCAAAAGTAACACTAGGATCGTCAACCTCAGCAACACCTTGCGTAACAAGGGCATTTAACTAATATCCTTTATTTCCCTAACCTAAAAAAACACAAACTTCAATAATTCATAGAAAAAATCCTCTGAATCTAAATAAAATATTTCAAACGAGAAAAATAATAATTCAGTTTCATATTTGTTAATTTTCTACTTCCATCCCAATTTGTTTCGATTCTAAATTATTTTTAATCTTAACCTAACATAAAATCTAATTCGCTTCAATTAATTTTGGCGATTTTCCAATCAGCCAAATTTTCCAATTAATATTTAAAAAATATTATAACGAAGAATAAATATTTAAAAAACGTCTGCTGATTGGATCTTCTTTAAGTGAGAAAAGATCTCATTAATCTCAGATTATGAAAATTGGAAGATAATTTTTTTTAATTACAATCATATACACATGAATCAATGACTAACTCTTCTTTACTGCATGGTGTTACCTGATTTAGATTTTCCATTTTCTTAATATCAATGGTATTTGTCTTTTTTTTTAATTCTCTGGGGGCAAAGCCCAAGCGTACAGGAATATAAGCATAACCACAGACGAAGTACACTAGACCACCAGTTCTCGGGGTGCATTCGTTTCTGAAGTCCACAGAATATATGATGCAGTCAGTGTGGTCTAGTTTCCATCGAAACTCTCAATTCAGTTCCACTTCGGTAAGGGTGTGTTCCCATTTGCTGATTTCCAGTATATTATCCAGTAGCCGCCATATTGTACTGA